>OX421505.1:30194869-30332369 GCA_949126835.1 Anisus vortex
AGTACTATTATTTGTAATATATCGGTAGATATTTATATTTGAATGACTCGTAGGATGTGCAAAACTGTTAATAATTAAATTAGGTAGTACTATACCTTAATAATTAAGAAATACACACTCTTGTTTGAAATAGTAATCACGATTTATTCCAAACAAGAATGAAGGTATGAATGGAAAAGCAAAACAGAATACAGGTATCAATGATGGATGAGAAAATTAACCAGTTGAGATTCTTCTAGACCATATCAGGCTGTAATAACATATATATAAGAGAGTGGTCAATAACGGACTTCACACCACAGCGCCCAAACTAGAACTCATCTAACGATCTCAAACCCCGTGCGACGTATGACGCGTTTTAATGCAATGATGTAGTGTCTAGACAGATATGCACGTTTTATTTTTAGTATGGAAAAACATTTTGGGTTAAAGATTTCTTTCGAACTTAATTAGATATTAATAGAGAACCAATATAACTAGGGAAATAACACTACTTTCCTTTACGTAACAATATAATAACCAAATTATATGATATAGAATATAGTAGGCCTTTATCATATAGTCGTATCATTTTATTGATTTATAGAAAAATGGTGATTAACCGATTGCTTGAAATAATTAAGCGAATATGAAGGTATATGCCTATATGCTATATATTTGAACTGATCGGTGTTTTCTTCCATGATAATTTTTAGTTATATTGTTGAATAATATTTCATGCACAATGACAATATGAATATTTATAGGCCTATATATTCAATATGGAACACATACGCCGACAAACGACATACGGTCATAGGCCCGACTATACGACATAGGCCTATATATAGATCTAGCCTCTTCCTACGAACAATATATTTTTTTGTAAGTTTAACATAATATTTGCTATGGCTATGATTTTTATATTCGTGACGATGCCTCTTGCCTCTGTCTCTATCAAATGTAAAATAATATCTATAATTATATTTGCCTTTTTATTAATCAAAACCAGCGATCTCTGGCCAAGTTAAGCAATATCTTGAATAGCCGACAGTAATAAAAGCATTATAGGCCTAATTTATTTATTTTTCGATACAAAACTAGTTCTAAACGTTATCTTTTTTTTAACATTGAAGAAACCCGAACAAAAAGTAATGACACAGTGATCAGGGTAGAATTGACCATAATATTAATATCCAAAGCATAGAGTCCAGATCTAATAAATGCTTTTCTTTAAAAAAAAAGCTCTAAACGTTATTTTTTAACAATTCCCTTCCTAGGTTCTTAGTTTAAGGTTTCCATGTGTTTTTAAGGTCTAAAATAATATTTAAAAAAAAAAACTAACATAAAAAACAACAACGCCTTTTGTAAAATACTAAGAATAAAAAGATGCTGCCGCCCCCAAGGACATATATGTCAGTGAGTTTTGAAGGAAAACGCCCATTTCCCGGGTCAAAGTAAAAAGGTCTAAACCAGTTTTAGTTTTTTTTTTAAGTCATGAAATTTTTTTTTCTGCCATTTATTATGACTATGCACTTTTAGGTTTCTTAGCACTGAACGGTAATAGTTCTATCAAAGACTATAATAAGATGGACTGCTTGCTCTATTTTTAATCTATTTCTCTTAGCTCATACTGTCTGTCTGTCTGCTTGTAATCTGCTTGTAAAACTTTGCATCGATTTTTCGACCACTTCCCGTCGTCCAATCGAACTGAAACTTGGGAAGCAGACTTATGGCGACTAACAATACATTCTGTCAAATTTTCAGTTAAAAAACTTAGTTATACTATATTTTTTTTATTTTTGGTTAATTTAACGCTTTGTTTTAGTTTCACGTTAAAAATGCCGGTCAAACTTTTTATGGTTTTTCGTCACAATGCTAGAAAAAAAAAGTTACATAAAATAAAACGAAACAATTCATTTGGAGTAAGGAGATATTTTTGAGATTTGTGACACATATATTTTTCTGTGCATGTTTCATTTCCAGTAGTCAATCAATTATTTAATTACATGATGGTAAACTTAGTTTACAAAAGAAATGGAGTATAATAAAAACTTTGTTTTTATGGGTTAGTTTATAAGAGCTTATATAATATGTTCTTTTTCCGCGCAAATCCAATAACGCTGTCTATAACTTTTGATTTTAATTACAATTTTTCATTGAGAAAATCAAAGCGATAAAATAAAACGAAAGTGTGCGGTGCAAAAGGGAATCGGGAATCCCGAAAAGAATGTATTCGAGTCATCAAATAGAGCAAGCGGTCCATCTTATTGTAGTTTTTGGTTGTTTCAAATCCCCTTAGCATCCCAGTGAAGTGACATTTGAACACATCTAATTTAAAGTGATCGTAACGTTATTTCTGTGTTGTTGTTTTTTAATCTTGTTTGTTAAATCTTTAGGATCCAAACGACCTGATTCCTGCCATAAGCCACTACATATCATTGGCCAAGGATCCGACCCAAGCACCAGTGTGGAGTTTTCCCCATTACTTGAGTGTACTGTCTGCTCTATACGTGGGTGGTTTTGAAAGGTCAGTGTCATTGATTACTTTTTAGGGATAACTTCAGAGTCTATTCAATTACAAATTACATATTTTATATAGCCAGGGCATGTTCTAGGGTTTTTGACGCCATAGGCAAGAACAAATTCTGCGCCCTCATCAAAGTGCCTTTCGGCGGGAAGAAACGGAGTAGTGTTAGGGCACACTTTCCTATTTTCTAAGACAACTTAAATATAATACTTTGCCTTTCATTACCTAGTAATTCGTCTGCCTATGCTAGTATAGCGCAGAAGTACTAAAATTAAATAATTTAGTGTAGGCCTATGTGTTTAAATCCCAAAATAAAAATAATCTTCAACTATACGCCCCCCCCCAAATTTTGCACCTTAAGCGGCCGCCTAGATTGCCTATATAGACAAGCCAGCCCTGTATATAGCGCTATTCATAACAAAGTTTTCGAATGCGCTTTACATTTTTACCATATCTTATAAAAATAAATCGAAAGTGTGTGTTTTTTTATTTTGTTTTAAAAATGTCAACATTATCGGATTGTTTACTCTAATTGAGTCCATTCCACGACAGAGGTGCTACGACGCTGAATGAGCGAGTTGCAAATGGTAATCATTTTAAGCTGGGTACCTTGAGTTGTTGCAGATGGATTTTGTTTGAACGCAGTCCAGTTGTCTCTGATACGTGTAGCTCGACCAAGGATCTGATATACTTGGGAGATTGACCATGAAGGCTTTTATAGAGCATAGTCAGAACTTTGAATTTTATCCTAAGTGTTATTAGTAGCCAGTGCACTTTCTTTAGTTAATGAGTTTTCTTTATTGTTCAGAACAATTTTCGCAGCCATATGTTAGATCTATACCCTTTGTAGATTCAATGAGACTTATGCTAGAAGTAATAAATACCTTTAGCTTGCTTACCTTCTATGGTTCCTCGTAGAACATTGGGGGGGGGGGGGGGGCGCATCACAGCATCTCTCCAGCGCACTCGATTCTGGGCAGACTTATTGTTTAGTTCACCCCATGAAAGGTTGTAGCTTTTCATTTCATCCTCGCAGGATCGTCTCCAGTTGGTTTTGGGGCAGCCAACCCGTCTCTTTCCCTAGGGGGTTCTATTATAGAGCCTGTCGGGTGATGTCCTGTGTTTGTTTTTTCGTAGAGTGTGCCATATCCTCCGCCATTATAGCCTGGCGATCTGCTGTTCAAGGTGGTCCTGGTACGTTTGCCCGCCACAAGTCGGTGTTCTTGACCTTTAGCATTGTATATTATTAACCTAAGAGCATTCTCTACATCTGGAATCTGCTAACTATTTAACTCAGACATAGGCCTACTAGTTGTATCGATACTTTTAAAAAGAAGTTAAATATTCATTTTTTCTTGATCCTACGGTTTTACTTTTATAGTAGTTCGGTTAATTGTTTGCAAAACTTATTTGCTTGTTCCTATGTTTGTAAAGTTTACTTACTTATGCCTTTCGCCCCACCTGGGACATAGGCCGCCAACAATAGTCCTCCAGGTATCCTGATCCTGGGCCAATTTCTCAGTTAAGCCCTAGCTTTTTAACATAAGTTTCCATATCTATCTATCTATATATCTATCTATTTATATATATCTCTATTTATCTATCTATCTATCAATCCTTCTATTTATCTGTCTGTCTATTAGTTTATATGTTTGTCAAATATCTAATTAGTCTCTAGGCCTATCTATCTATCTATATCAATTTGTCTGTCTATCAATCTATCTATTTTGAATCTATGTATATATCTATATGTCTTGATCTAGTTATCTGAATATAAATTTTTCTTTTTCAAAAGAGTGTATATACACGGCGATCAAGTTCCAGCTGGTGAATGGTGGGACAGACTTCAGAGTGAAAACGTAACATTTGTTTTTGTAAGTAAACTACGTGTACAACTTTCACTGAATCAATAGCAAATTACACTATGTAAAATTATAACATATCAATATACACTATATCAAATTACACTATATCAAATTACACTATACATAATTACACTATATCAAATTACAGTATTGACAAGTCCTAACGATTATGCATGCATAAAAGTAACAAATAATGTAAAGTAGTCCGTCGGATTAAATTTATCCATATGGTCGGTGAAGCAGCGTTCACCAGTTTCTGTGGACATGGCTTACTAGGGGATTGTGTGGACAGCACAATGTATTGCCGCCTTTACTTTACCCTTGTTAAATTGTAGCTTTCACTCCAATTCTTTTGGCGGTTGACTAGGGTTTGATTTTTTTAGGCCAGCGGGAACTCACTTCGTTCTGAGAGTGATAAACAGTCTGCAGCAATTTTTCCAAGTTTGGTTAACCTTGTCCTGATACTATTCAATTGTTCTCAATAGTAATATGAATTCAAAAACCAACTCCTTGACTGTTTAATTTAATAAATGAAGAAACTTTATTATAACTTGCAAATCAAACGATGTTAGTAAAACAAATGTACAATGCGAAAATGGATAAGCAAGGCATAGTGTCTACTGTCGAACGTGCCTAGCGGAAAGAGAAAGAAGTAGTCCGCCTCTCGGTCTTTTATAGTACCCAAGAAGCCCGCGAAATTGAATATCCCTCCGCGTTAGCTCTAACTGGTTTACGCTGGTTTCAAGAGTGATGCGTTTATAGCCTAATTAGATTTTAGTCAACTAAGAAAAATAAACAGTCGTGTCCCGACAATTAAAGTATTTTAAAATATAAACTCTGTCGAGGGATTAATAAAAGGGTGTTTTAAACTATGTATGCACTGTAACCTAACACCTCCCTTCCACAAAAAGAAAAGAAAATTTGTCATCTGTGATGGGGAATTTTCTTTTAGCCATCACGTTTCCTAACAATAATAGTACGACTGTCAGTATAGATGTCCAAAAAACAGTTTAAGTAATAGAACAATTTAAGTGCGCATTAGGCACATTTCACAATAAAAATGTAGTGCTCATTAGGCACGAACAGTACAATTGTTTATAAGGAACAAAATAGGTGCTCATTTGGCATTTAACAATAAAAGATTAGTGCACATTAGGCACATTTAACAATAAAAATTAGTGCACATTAGGCACAAACAATACAAGTATTTATATAACGAAGAACAAGGTAAGTCATTATGCACACAATAAAGTAAAAACAAATCAAGAACAAGAACACATATACGTCAGTCCACGAAAGAGTGATGTCTTCTTTCGTATAACGAGTATATACTGATGTGTTGTTAACTAGGATGTTGTATGTTACCCTATCCATAAGTTACTTATATCAACCTTAGTTACTACCTAAGTTCAAACGTGTTTCCTTATAGTTTGTTTTACCATTGATCTATTCCTTAACAACCATGTTACTTAGTAATTCTTTGTTACAGATATCAGATAATAACTAGTCATAGATTCTTACCCAGCCTAAGTATTAACTTTACCTACATGAGGTTACTCAGGTTTTAATAATCCTAATGACAACCAAATATTTTAATAATATTTTAGTTCTTTTTATCTTATCTATTCTATTTATAGATACTTTTAAAGAATGAATGATGTGTGAGAGTTTATATCTCTAATATTAAAGTATTATTTTAACACATAGATTTATTGATCATTAAAAATGATTGTATTAATATTACTACCAATACTGATTCAGTTTACGTCAACAATCATTTATTTAACATTAATAGTTATTTTTAACCAAGTAAGACGTTAGCCATTCGCTCTTTATAGTACAAGTTTAGTGTTTTTATTTACAATGGAATTAATTATTCCCAAAATAGTAAAATACCAGTGTCCGTAGAGACATTTATTCAACAACTCTAGTTAAATGTACAGCTCATTTAACCTTAAATTTTTCAAGAAAGAAAAAAAGTGACCGTAGTTAGTTACATGTTATTTTAACTTAACCTTTACCTTTTAAGAGTATAATTTCTTAAGAGTATAACCTTTGAGTTGATGCTTTCAGAGTATTTACCTCTGTAACTAAATCTTAGCTTTCATTTCATGTTTAAATATCCAGTTATTTCAGTTATTAAGTCTTTCCATTGCTTACAAGATTTTTAATTCAATGTTTAACTTTTATTTAAAAGTTTAGTCATAGCATTTATCTCTTTAATAGAAAACATTTGACTTTTTTTTTTTTTTCTCAATTACCTTTTTACAAGAAAAGAGTATTTTTCATTTATTTTAGTAAGTGCAACCAATTTAAACCTTAAGCTACCCGTTTAAAGTTCAACTTTAGAGTTCTAACCAGGTTTGTTAGATATTACTCCTCACGCACATTACCATTATCACTCTCTTTTTAAAATTTTATGTTAAAATTTTAAGTTCTTTTGATTTAAAGGTTTTCAAGTTTAAGGATGCTCTATTATTTTCTAAAGATGTGTACGCAGTGACCTTTTTTTTTAGTGCAAGACACCTCTTTTTAATTTGTAAGTGTATACATTGAACCTTTTTAGTGCAAGACGTTTCTTTACTATTTATATTAGTATAAGTGCAATTGTGTAAACGTTGACCTTTTTGGAGTTTTTACCGAACAAAATATAAACCTATCAAGTTTTAGTATTGTTGATTAACTCACCATGTTTTTTTTTTTTTTTTATCACTTACCGAAAGAAAACACCTCACAGTAGTCATAGTTGTCAGTTGTCATAAGTACAGGCAATACAGACAAACATATAAACGCCATAAGGGAAAAATCATAATGCCAATAATCAAATGCAATTAAAAATGTAAATTACTCATTGAATTAATGCGTGTTAGTTTTTGTGTTGCAAATTGTTATGATACTTTTCTCTTGTACATTAGCAAAGTATAATTGTGCAGGGTATAAAAGTACATCTCAATAAATTGTTTTATATACATGGGGTTTTGGGGAAAACACAATTGTTTTTAAGATATATTTTCTTTTTAATACAACATGCAAAAATATAATAAAAATCATATCAAGAAGGCATCTACAGTCGGCTGAGGGTGTCGGCAAGAACATTTTCAACCCCCTTTACGTGTTGGATTGTCAAATTGTATGACTGTAAGAATAATTGCCACCTAAGCAGGCGTTGGTTCTGCTTTACCCTGGCCAGGAAAGTTAGCGGGTTATGATCAGTATTGACTATTATGGGAAAACTAGACCCATTCAAGTAAAAGTCAAAGTGTTTCAATGAGATCAAAATTCCTAAAAGTTCCTTTTCAACCGTACTATAGACCCGTTCATGCTTATTAAACTTCTGTGAGTGATAACAGATGGGGTGTTCTAAATTATCTTCACCTATCTGACAGATAACAGATCCCATACCTGTGTCACACGCGTCTACGTATATTCGGAATTGCTTATTAAAGTCAGGGGTCACTAACACTGGTGCGCTAGCCAAGACAGTTTTTAGTGCCTCAAATGCCGAATCACACTGTTCGGACCATACATATTTTGTGTTCTTTTTAAGAAGTTCGGTTAGCGGAGCCGCGATTACCGAAAAATTTTCAATGAACTTCCTATAGAACCCTGCCATTCCTAAAAACTTCCTAATCTGTTTCTGGTTCTGGGGTATCGGTACCTCCAGGATAGCCTTAACCTTTGCGTCAATAGGCTTCACCTGCCCTCCTCCCACTATATGACCCAAAAACTCAATGGTAGCATGGCCAAACTGACATTTTGCAAGATTAATGGTTAGGTTCGCATTATCTAGCCTTGTAAAAAGTTCTCTCAACTGTGCAATGTGGCTAACAAAATCCCTACTATATACTATGATGTCATCTAGATATGCGTCGCAGTCCTTGACCTCCCTAGTAATAGTATTAATCAACTTCTGGAAAGCTGCTGGAGCAGTTTTCAAGCCGAATGGCATAACCTTATACTTGTATAGGCCATCGGGTGTTACAAAAGATGAGATATCCTGTGCCCTGGCAGTTAAAGGAATCTGGAAATATGCGGATAACAGATCAATCTTAGTGACAAACTTTGAGTTACCCACCCTGTCGATCAAATCATCTATACGCGGTATTGGGTACGAGTCTGATCTGACAATGGAATTTAACATTCTATAGTCCGTGCAGAAACGGAGGGTACCGTCTGTTTTGGGAACTAACAGAACAGGGGACGCCCATTCGCTGTCGCTATGTTCGATCATGTGATTGTCTAGCATAAACTTTACCTCCTCGCGAATTACCTTTAGTTGCTGCGGGTTTACTCGATATGGATGTTGCCTTATTGCTTCTTCAGAACCTACATTAATGTCATGCTTAAATAAGTGTGTCCTGCGTGGTACATCACTTAAGAGAGTAGAGAAGTCATTTAGTAAAGCGCGTATTTCATTAGCTTGATCAACTGACAAGTGATCTACTTTACTCGCGAAGTCCCGTAGAGTGTTACTGTTCTTTAACTTACTCTCGGCGAAGTCTTCGTTAAACGCGGGTTTTTCTCCCGTTATTTGTATCACCGGCGCCATGGGTGAAATTTCAGTGCAATTTCGCTTTTCATTTTCTCTACTATGGTACTGTTTCAACATGTTTACATGTACCAATCGCTTGGTTTTCCGGCGGTCAGGTGTTCTAATCAGATAGTTAACCTCCCCAATTCTCGAGTCTATGGCATATGGACCACTGAATTTATCACTAAGGGGTTGACCGGGAATAGGTAAGAAAACCAAAACTTTTTCCCATGGTTGAAAAATTCTGTCCCTAGATTTCCTATCATACCAGGTTTTCATTTGGCTCTGTGCCTTTTGTAAATGCCTTTTTGATACCTCATAGGCATCATATAATCTATTCTTAAATGTTAAGACATAGGTGAGCAGGTCAGTTTGCTCATTTTGATTCAACAAAGATTCCTGCAACATTTTGAGTGGACCCCTTACCGTGTGTCCGAATATGAGTTCAAATGGACTAAAGCCTAGTGAATCCTGTACGGCTTCCCGTGCAGCGAATAACAAAAGTGGCACACCGGTATTCCAGTCTTTCTCATTCTCCGTGCAGTACGTACGCAGCATTGTTTTTAGCGTTTGGTGGAACCTTTCGAGAGCGCCTTGCGACTCTGGGTGGTAGGCAGTTGCTTTTCGATGCTCAACACCAAGACTACTGATAATTTGCTCAAACAGTTTCGACGTGAAGTTCGTTCCCTGGTCTGACTGAATAGACCGAGGTAGCCCGTATCTTGTAAAGAACTCGACGAGTGCGTCAGTGACCTTTCTCGCGGTGATGTTCCGTAGAGGAATTGCTTCAGGGAATCTTGTGGAGGCACACATTATGGTCAGTAGGTACTGATGTCCTGATCTGGTTTTCGGTAGTGGACCAACACAGTCAATTAGGATTTCACTGAAGGGTTCCCCGAATGCGGGTATAGGGTGTAATGGAGCGACTGGTATCTTCTGATTAGGCTTGCCTATCAGCTGACAAAATTGACAGCTTCTGCAGTATGTCACGATGTCTTTATGTAATCCTGGCCAGAAAAAGTAGGGAAGAACCCGACGATAGGTCTTTGAGACTCCCATGTGTCCAGAATAAGGCAAATCATGAGCGATACGCAGGATATCATTTCGATAACGGTTTGGAACGATGATTTGGTGTGTTTCGGACCAACCTTCGTTAATCTGGTCGTCGCGTGGTGTCCATTTACGCATTAGCAGGCCATCTTTTATGTAGTAGCACACTGCTAATTTCTCTGCCTCAGGTTCGGTGACAGCTTGCTCACGGAGCCTGGCAATGTTCACGTCGTCTTTTTGTTCCTGGATGAGTTGATGTCTAGAAGACATGTTGATATTCGTCTCAGAGGTGGTGCCGTGGAGTAGGTTGGCGAACTGAGTCGTGCCAATATCTGACTCTCGCAAGCTGGAGTTCTGTTCCGCTTGGGCTTCTCTGGACTCTGCTTTCTTCTGCTGCTTTCTTTGTTTCATTTTCATGCCCCTAGTGACGGCACAAGTGGGGTGTGCAGTGTTACTTTTGCCCACACCGATGTCACTGGACGAGTTGGGGTCTTGTACCTTTGCTGAGCCTAAGGATGATAAGACTGAATCTGTCTTTATGCTATTCAATATCACCTTACCTCCAGCTAGGTCATTTCCAATGAGGAGTGCTATACCGTCAATTGGAAGGGCTGGCTGTACTCCGACAACCACAGTACCAGATATCAGTTCCGTTTCTAGCTGTATCGTGTGTAGTGGCACGCTTGTCTCGCCCATCTCCACACCTCTCAGGAGTACCTTTCTACCTGTGAATGAATCACTGGAAAGTGGTAATATACCTTCTAGAAGAAGCGACTGGGATGCACCCGTGTCTCTCAACATTAGAACTTTTCTCCGACAGCTTCCATCTCCTGGCATGGATACATAGCCTTCATGGATGAACGGTCTGAATTCTCTCAGAGTGTTGTTCTCTGGTGGACATTTACTGGTCTGTTCTGCCTTTATCTTTGAACAAGCATCAGCTAGCTTGTTTTTCTGTGGACTTAGGTTAGAGTTTGTAAATATAGTTGATGTAAGTTTACAATCATTCTCATTATTACGTTTTACAGTTTTATGCACTAACTCGACCTTTTCTTTGGCTTCACCACCGGATCTCTTGTCTCTTATGTGGTTTGCCCTCGTGCGTCGCTTGGGCTTACGTGACCCATCAGCACATGAGTGAGGAGAACTCTCTCTCACTACCTGACTACTTTTCCTATGATCTTCCTTCTGTTTGGCTTTGCAGATTGGAATAGACCCATCTTTCGTTGTCACACAATTAGCTTTTAGCTTGATGTTAGAGGTTTCCTCATTTCCTCTTAAATTTTGTCTTCCGCTTTTTGCCTTCCTATTGCCATTTGCTTCACATACTGGTTTGGGTGTAAATATGTCCTCTCTACTTAGAGTAACACAAGTAGCTGCAAATACCTGTTTTGGTTTTGCTGGCTTCCCATTCAGTACAAAACAGTTCTGTTTAGTATGTCCCTCTTTCTTACAGTGGGCACATACAAGTTTCATAGGTTTCACATTTCTATCGTTTGCATTATTTACAGTCCTAAAGTTATTGGAGTTGTCCGTTTTATTACGCCTGTCAGAGTTAAATCTCTGGTTATGGAATTGCTCTGGTTTATTTCTGGATTGTTGTGATTGTTGTGAGTTTTCTTGGAGATCTCTTATAGGATATGGATGTAAAAGTACAAAGTCATCCGCCAATCTGGCTGCTTCTGTAGCTTTAGCCACCTCCCTGTCTGCAATGTGCAGCTTAATATCAGTTCTTGTGCAGTTTAGGAACTCTTCAAACAAAATAACCTCTTTAAATTCTTCATAGTTATTATTTACTCTCCTGGAGCGTAGCCACCTGTCCAGATATTTTTCCTTTTGCCTAAGAAAATCTGCATAGGTCTGTTGACTACTTTTTCTTAGTTCTCTAAACTCTCTTCGGTATTTTTCTGGTCTACCTTCATAGACACGTAAGACCTTTTGTTTAATACACTCATAGTCATTGCTTTCTTGTTCGCTCAGTGCCAAAACAACGTCATTTTCCCTTCCTTCAGTTAATGCCGATCTAAGAATTAATGCCATTTTATCCTTTGGAAATTCATAGTCTTTAGCATTTTTTTCCAGCAATAAAAAAAAAATCTTCCGGGTCGAGGGTAGAAAATTTTGGAACATATTGCAAATACTTGGCCAGCTCAATGTTTGAGATTGCTTTATTTGGCTGGCGAGCATTAAGTGTTCTGCTCTCTGCATCTATTCTAGCCATTTCGATTCTTTGTTGCATTTCTATTCTAGCTAGTTCTAGCCTTTCTTGCTGAGCAGCTAATTGTATTCTTTCTTGCTGAGCAGCTATTTGTATTTCTTTTTGCTGAGCAGCTAATTGTATTCTTTCTTGCTTAGCAGCTTCAATTTTTGCTAGTTCTATTTGTAATCTTAATTGCTCATTCAGTTGCAATGCTTGATCATTATCTTCATCTACACGTACATTCTCAGTGTCATTCTCGCTCAATATCTTATCAGTTTCAACATCATCAACTATTAGTTGGTTGTTATCTGCTAGGCACTCCCTGATCTGCTGTTGTAATTTAGTACGAGTAGGGGTAACCTGCGTAACAGTTATCTGTAGGCCATGAGCCAATTCTTTGAGTTGAGTCAGCGTTAGCCTATCTAACTCATCAGTAGTAAACATTCTATTAGCATCCATTGTGCTTGATCAATTAGAAATGTTACTTTAAAAAGAAATTAAGATCCAACTTACGTGTGTTAGAATGTCCAAATTGACTACACAACACAGTCCTAAATATTAGACAATAGTATGAGTTAAAACTTATTTCAGGAATATACTTGAGTACGAATGCTGAAAAACCTTGTAACGGTAGTATGATGAAATCCTCGTGATTGCAGAACGATAATTTGTAAATAAAATAGACTCTGATGCAACATGTTAATAAAATCTTCCAGCTGAATATTCGATTGTAGCAGTGACAGTGATGAGTTGTAAAACTATAGTCTTGAAAAATTATCCTCGTAGTTGTGTAAAGCAACTTGTGTAAAAATATTTAGCTCGACGAAGCCCCCTTCAATGTATAGTAGATAGAGTATCTCCTTCTTCACAAACAATAAACTTCTCCGTGGCGATTCCTCAGTATTAACAATGATTCATTATTGAAGTGCTTGTAAAAATTTGCGCGGCAGACATCGTTAAATTGTTGTGACGTGTCGCCTTGATTTTTCCAATAATAATCTTGCTTTTTGAAAAAATTATAAAACGTTATTACCTTGAGTATTTGAATATAATATACTTCCAGACGTTAGACCTCTTGTAATGCTGATAAACTATTTGCCGGACCGAGACCACATGTTAAATTGTAGCTTTCACTCCAATTCTTTTGGCGGTTGACTAGGGTTTGATTTTTTTAGGCCAGCGGGAACTCACTTCGTTCTGAGAGTGATAAACAGTCTGCAGCAATTTTTCCAAGTTTGGTTAACCTTGTCCTGATACTATTCAATTGTTCTCAATAGTAATATGAATTCAAAAACCAACTCCTTGACTGTTTAATTTAATAAATGAAGAAACTTTATTATAACTTGCAAATCAAACGATGTTAGTAAAACAAATGTACAATGCGAAAATGGAAAAGCAAGGCATAGTGTCTACTGTCGAACGTGCCTAGCGGAAAGAGAAAGAAGTAGTCCGCCTCTCGGTCTTTTATAGTACCCAAGAAGCCCGCGAAATTGAATATCCCTCCGCGTTAGCTCTAACTGGTTTACGCTGGTTTCAAGAGTGATGCGTTTATAGCCTAATTAGATTTTAGTCAACTAAGAAAAATAAACAGTCGTGTCCCGACAATTAAAGTATTTTAAAATATAAACTCTGTCGAGGGATTAATAAAAGGGTGTTTTAAACTATGTATGCACTGTAACCTAACACCCTAAATAAGGTCAGGTACTCATCAGAGCTAGGAAGACTCAGGGAAACCCTCCAGGCCAGGGTAAAAATCCTAGCCTGCACCAGGATTCGAACCCAGGACCTTCGGTAGACCAGTCCAACTAGCTGCCGCTCAGCCACCATGCCGCCTTATGCATACATGGTGAACTATAAGGTCGATGCATTCCAATACTTCCGGTTCTTTTCGTTAATTTTCGAATAAATCATGTCTATGTGCTGCCTTCCTGGTTGTTCTGCGAGTAAGAAATTATGTAGGGGATAAAATCATTTCCGAAATATGTAGCTGGAATAAAAGGATTGATTTTATAACGTCAGACGTGAAAACTCATTTATTTTTTATGTAATTTATTTTAAAATTCATTTCAATATTGTTGCCGGAAGAGAACCGGAAGTACATGTATGCATTGACACCTGACCTATATAGTTTACTTTAGTGTATGCTAGTTGTGAACTAACAAAATTAAATAAAACTTAACGCGGCTAACATCTCGACAATTAAATATCGCATACTCATGATGTTAAAAACGGATTCCTTATAACTAATCTTATAGCTTTTATCTATTACTAAAAGCTATACTTGAAAAAAAGTAAAAAAAAACATTTTTTTCAGTGTGTAGCCGGGAATAAACCGGCAGTTCATGTATGCATTGAACCCAATAGGTCATGCATTATTAAGACTTGTCAATATCAAATTACACTGTATCCTTTTACTTAATTTACGTACACAATCATAATTTCTTATTTTATACAAAAATTCATCTAATAAATGCTTTTTTACCAGATCTATAAAATAGTTTTTATCAACACCATCATTTCTCACACTATTGACATTCTGTTTAAATTGGGATCAAAATATTTTAATTTACGTCAAATTTTTAAATTGGGCTTAAAGCCAAAAAAAAAAGTATTGATTATTTAAATTGTATTTGTTTTCTATCTTTTCGCCTGAATTTTGTCTAGATAGAAAACATAGAAACAGTCTATCAACAGAAAGTGGATGTGCTTGCTCACCAATCAGACATCCTGCGGTCGCTTATTTTGTTAAAATATGGCGGCGCTTATCAGGTACGTTTAAAGCCCAAAACAAGCCAAAAACTTGCTTTTTTACATAACATCAGAAATATAGCAATTAAAAACTAGCGGCAAAGACATAAAGATTAAAGAAAATATGTATACCTGTTATATTTCATTATTAAAAGGAAGCCAGAATAGAAAATTTTTCAAACATCTTAAATTAAAAAAAAATTAAAGTATCCCGTCGGACAGAATTGATCCAAATTTCCGGTGAATCAGTGTTCCCCAGTAACTGCATACTAAGGTATTGTGAGGCCAGCACAATGCCCAGCCGCCTGTCCTTTACCCCAACTAAAGTCAGGTACCCATCAGAGCTGGGGTAGACTCGGGGACACACTACAGACACGAGAAGAAATCATAGCCTTCACCACGATTCGAACCCTGTCTGTTTATCAATCTATCTTTATCGTCTATCTATCTATGTATCCATATCTATGTATTAGTGTATTAGTCTATCTATCAACCCTTCCATCTTTCTATTAATCTATATATCTAATAAACTAATTATCTATCTATTCATCTATCTGTCTGTCGATATATATCGTTTATAATATATATATATAACTATATATATATCTATTAATTAATATCTATATTTATTAATTTATCTATTAATCTATCTAACTGTCTTTTAATCTATCTATATCTCTATATTTATATATATATATTTACATATTTAATTGAATATATATATATATCCTTTTATATATCAATATTCTTTCTATATAACTATTTAACAATCCAGGACAGGGACGTAATCTGGGGTAACCCAGTTACCGAAGACATACGAAGATACCCGACACTGATGTCATATGACTGGCCTGATTACGGAGAATGGCCAAGAGCATGCAATCTTGGAGTCTTCATGTCTAAGGCCAAGTCTCCATTTCTACAAAAGTTCCTAGAAACATTTTGGTAATGTCTCGACTTTATAGGTTGACTTTAGTGATTGTTCCGGTATTGTTGTTATGGTGTGTTTAAAGTAAATGATTGATGTATGTGTTATGATCTATTTAGTAATCTATCGATCAATTAATCTATATCTCTCTCCATCTATCTATTAATCTGTCAGCTATTAGAAAAGTCTTCCATTTGAGATAGACTAAAATAAATAAATAGAGAGAGAGAGAGAGAGTGAGAGGGAGAGGGAGAATGAGAGAGAGAGAGAGGTATATTTTTAGAATCATAGAAAAAGAGAATTAGATAAATTATTAATATATTTAACTATACATGATTTATAATTGATATTTATAAATATATTTATATATATATACATATTTAGATTAGGTTATTTTTAGTTTTATTTTAATACTTTAGAATTACAAGTTTGTTTGAAAAACATTGTTCTTTTGTTTCGCATTTTTTATGTGTATAAGGCTGGAAAAAGACAAAAGCTGGGGTTACAATGGAATATTGATGCCATACAAAGTCTTCGAGCTGAACCCAGAGTCTGCTTACATCTACGAAAAATTACAGGTCAGTGCAAAAACATATTGACATTCCTAAGTGTTCAATTTTTCCGTTTTGTATACATCAAAAAAGGACTAGGGTTGTGTAATAGTAAAGTTTAATTTGACAGAGAGAGAGAGAGAGAGAGAGAGAGAGAGAGATAGAAAGGAGAAAAAATAGAGAAAGAGAAAGAAAGAGAGAAAATAAAGGAAAAAGAGTCAGAAAATGGGAGTAAAAAAGGAAAGAAGGAGGTAGAGAGAGATAAAGAGAAATAAAAAAAGATAGGGAGAAAAAGAAAGATAGACAGAGGGATTAAGAAATAGAGTGAGTGAAAGGAGAAGTGAGAGAGAGAGAGAGAGAAAAAAAGAGAAAGAAATAGTAAAAATGAAAACGTGGAAGAGAAAGAAAGAGACAGAATGTTAATAAGGTGGAAAAAAAAAGTGAAAACAACGAGTTTAAAAGGGAGAGATACAGAAAAACAGAGAGAGGGAAAAAGAGAGAGAGAGAAAGAGCGAGAGAGAAAGAGAGAGAAAGAAAAAGAGAGAGAGGGAAAAAGAGAGAGAGGGAAAAAGAGAGAGAGGGAAAAAGAGAGAGAGGGAAAAAGAGAGAGAGAAAGAGAGAGAGAAAGAGAGAGAAAGAAAAAGAGAGAGAGGGAAAAAGAGAGAGAGAGAAAGAGAGAGAGAGAGAAAAAGAGAGAGAAAAAGAGAGAGGGAGAAAGAGAGAGAGAAAGAGAGAGAGAGAAAGAGAGAGAGAGAAAAAGAGAGAGAGGGAAAAAGAGAGAGAGAGAAAGAGAGAGAGAAAAAGAGAGAGGGAGAAAGAGAGAGAGAGAAAAAGAGAGAGAGGGAAAAAGAGAGAGAGAGAGAGAAAAAGAGAGAGGGAGAAAGAGAGAGAGAAAGAAAGAGAGAAAAAGAGAGAGAGAGAGAAAAAGAGAGAGAGAAAGAGAGAGAGAGAGACAAAAAGAGAGAGAGAAAGAGAGAGAGAGAGAGAGAGAGAGAAAGAGAGGGGAAGGGAAAGAAAAAAATATTTAAGGAGAGGGTGATACTTTCCGCATGCAAAAGAAAATGCGTATTAGAAAGTTGAAGAAACTTCGAGAAAACATAATTATATTACGTCATAATTTAAAAAAATCCAATTACTCTCTACAATAAAAATCAAATGTAAATAAACAACTCGACATGAAATAGCGAGACAATCTCAAATACAATATATAAACTATTATTACACTAGGATTTATGCCCGTAGTAATGACGGAGAGACGAATGATTACAATGTGTTTTGTTAAAAGAGAAAGAAAAAATAACAAAGCAAATTATTTAAAAAAAATGGATTGCGAACGTTTCTTTCGGTATTTAGATTTTCTTATTTTTGTTTACTGTTTAAGGATATTATATATATTGATGATGCTATACACATATATATCAATTTTGGACAGTCTTGATAATTTCTACGAGTTTTTTGTTTTTCATTTAGATCATCTGTTATGTTGACGTGTGTCATCCTACTTGGCACCCAGACTACATCCGGTCATATAGTGACTCTAAAAAGCCTACTGGGAATTTTTCATTGGACGAACCCTTAGGTATGCAGATGTTTACATAGTGTTATTATTATTGCTCGGAGTTCACAAAAACATTGATATATTCATTGTGTTGCATAAACAAGAAAACCGTAAAAACGAATTTTGTATTATACTCCCTTTATTTGCAAACTAAGTTTACCATCATGTAATTAAATAATTGATTGACTACTGCAAATGAAACGGACAGAAAAAATATCTGTGTCGCAAATCTCAAAAATATCTCCTTACTCCGTATGAATTGTTTTAAAAATAATCGTAGCGCATAATTATTTTTTGTTCTAGCTTTGCGCCGAAAAACTATAAAAAGTTGCACAGGCATTTTTAACGCGAAATTAAAATATTTCTTATACTTTCCTTTTAAGAAATGAATATTGTCATAAGTGTAGTATTATTAAATCGTTTTAACTGAAAATTTGATAGGATGTATTGTTAGACGCCACAAATCTGCTGTCCAAATTTCAGCTCGATTGGACCACGGAAAGTGGTCGAAAAATCGAAGCCAATTTTTGCACCACTATTGCAGACAGAAAATGCAACTTAAAATAAAGTAAAAAGAAAACTGTAAAAACTAAGTTTTTATTATACTCCCTTTATTTGCAAACTAAGTTTACCATCATGTAATTAAATAATTGATAGAGTACTGCAAATGAAACTTACAGAAAAAATATCTGTGTCGCAAATCTCAAAAATATCTCCTTACTCCGTATGAATTGTTCTAAAAATAATCTTAGCGCATAATTTTTTTTCTCTACCTTTGCGCCGAAAAAGTATAAAAAGTTTCACAGGCATTTTTAACGCGAAATCAAAATATTTCTTATACTTTCCTTTTAAGAAATGAATATTGTCATAAGTGTAGTATTATTAAGTTGTTTTAACTGAAAATTTGATAGGATGTATTGTTGGGCGCCACAAATTTGCTGTCCAAATTTCAGCTCGATCGGACCACGGGAAGTGGTCGAAAAATCGAAGCCAATTTTTGCACCATTGACGATTGCAGACATTGCAACTTAAAATAAAGGGAGTAAAAACATTTTTAAGTACTTTTGTTTTCGTAAAAACCATTTAAAAATTGTAGTGTGTTCATAAAAACCATTTTGTGAGGATCATAAACCATATTTGTAATCATTGTCTGTTCATAAACCATTTTCAAATCTGTTTGTTTTATAAAAACTATTAAAAAATTAAAGCGTGTTCATCAAAACCATTTTGTAATCATAAATTATTTTCAATCTCCATTCTATTCAATAATTGCATGTCTTTAATAATAAGAAAGTATATATGAAAACAGTTCCAAACATCAACCGTTATAACTTATCAGTATCTATTATCTTTAGGTAATAATTATATCTTCTTCTTTTCCCTCTTCATATGATTTTGGAGACCGCGTTAGGACCGAGAAAAAGTTCACAATCTAACTACATAAAAATTTCAATTTCTGTATTTAGTGAAGATTTTAAAGTCGGCACAGAAGAGGCAGTGATGTAGTCCTGGTCCAGTGTGTTTCCCAGTCTAATGGCTGACGGATATATATATATATATATATATATATATATATATATATATATATATATATATATATATATATATATATATATTTATAACAAGTCCATAATTCTATGTAAATAATAAGTTCATATTCATATCAATGACTGGTCTATAACCATTTATTATAGTAACCCTATATTATACTATTTGCTTTCAGCTTACCATTTTACGTATCCAAAGCCAGACCCAAGTCTAGTTTCTTTTGAAACCATCAAGAATGGAACCAACATGGCTGCCAAAATCGGACAAAGACTTTTGAAAGCCATAGAAAAATATGGCAGAATGAATCTACTAAGATAAAGCGGAAGTCTTATTTCGCATGTTTTAACAAGTTTTTTTTATACATTTTTTTAAAATACAAAATAGCTCAATATCGATGTTTATCTCTACAAAAAAGGTTAATTATTTTTTTTTTGGGGGGGGGGGGGCGGGGGGGGGGGGCGGGGAGTAGGTTGAGCCATTTAGGGGGTCGTTATGTATAGTCAAATAGGCACTGTGGCCAACCGACAGTGCGTTCAGGTGGTGTACCGAAGGTTCTGGGTTCGAATCCTGGTGAAGGCTAGTATAATTTTGTCACAGGACTGGTGGGTGCCACTGAGCCTACCCAGCGCTGATGGGTAGCTGCAAATTAGTTGGGGTAAATTAAAGGCCTTGGGCATTGTGCTATCCACACAATTATGCTATCACCGGGTATTTTATTGGTTACCTTTTGTGACGAAATTTTAGTGGGGTACTTTTAGACATGTAGGCCAACTTCTAGTGTGGCGATTTTAGTGAATTTTATTTATCGGGCTACTTTTATTGGGGTATAATTAATGGAGTAATTCTAGTGGGGCTGGACTGTCAACCAACACGTCGCAGGTTCTATCCCTGCCGCCGACCTATCCCTGACGCCCTGCAGAAGTTTTGGGGCTTAATGGACGTAAAAATCTTCGATCTAGAAGGACCGATGTCTGTAAACTTGTAAGTGGTATTTCAAATGGAGTAATTTAATGAGTTTTTGTTAGTGAAATATTTGTCTTGAAGTACATTTAGTAAGTACTTTTATCATTTTGTCACTGTGATTATGCGAAGCAGGTCTATTTTATTTCGTTATGTTTTTTTTTCTACTATAAATTGTAGCTTAAAATTGAATTATCTCCCTTGCATTTTGTTCGGATACCTTTAACTAATTTTGTGGGTTTTTTTTTCATTATTATTATTGATATGTGTATTAATATTATTGTTCAATATATTATTTACAAATGTTACAATTTTCTTGTTATGTCTTGATAACAACTTTATTGTGCCTTTGTACTATGTGTCAGATAAAATATTGTTCATTGTTCATTGATACGATGTGGTGTGCCCGCTAAGTAGGAAGCTCAAACGTACGACAGTGGATGTTAAGAAATAAATAATTATTAAACATAAACAATGGCGTTCGTGTGTGTGTGACATCGCTAATGAGGACAATCAACAATACCCACCATCATAAAGAACAAAGAGTTATTCAAATCAGTTGATGTGGCTAAATGCGTAACTAAGCTGCAGAAACTAAAAACTCAAATTTCAGAGAAAGTAGAAAATCTGCTCATCGTCTGGATCAAAGGCAACGTTTAATTTTATTGGATTGTTTTCTTTCTCTTCATTTAATACGCGAAGTAAACGTATTCTTTGGCTTTTTGTCAGGTAAACGACTGGATACAAATAACGATTATTTCACCTTTAAACGGATTGTCTTTATTCCGTTGGTTTCATTGTTTCGGGTTACGAATTAAGTTCAGGAACGAATTGAGAAAAAAAAGAGAGGGAAGGGAAGTAAAATTGATACGAACCCTTGCAAATACTCGTAATCGATACTCGGTGAAAATCTTTAACTCTGATATGACATAATCTATCTATCTATCTATCTGTCTATCTATCTATCTATCTATCTATCTATCTATCTATCTATCTATCTATCTATCTATCTATCTATCTATCTATCTATCTATCTATCTATCTATCTATCTATTTATCTATCTATCTATCTATCATTATATACATATATATATGTATCTATCTATTTATCTATCTATCTATCTATCTTTATCTATATCTATGTATCTATGTATCTATTTATTTATCTATCTATCTATCTATCTATCTTTATATATATCTATGTCATTGTATCTATGTATCTATCTATTTATATATATATGTATGTATGTATGTATGTATGTATCTATCTATCTATCTATTTATCTATCTATCAATCTATACAACTATTTATATATATATGTATCTATCTATCTATGACTTTTTCTATCTTTCTTTCTCTCTCTCTCCTTCCACCTAACTCATAGAGCCATATAATTTGTTTAAAATATTCATCTAATTTTGTGTTTGGGTATTTCATCTTTGTATCTGACACTTTAATTAGGATGCATCATTCGGTCAACTAAGTTTAAGCTTGTTTTAATTTATATTTGATACTGTGTCTGCCTTTTTGTTTAATATTTTGTACCTAATACCCTAAACATTTTAAAATATTATACAGTAAACACAAGTAAACAATTCGACTAATCCACTAATCTCTCACTCCATTACATTCTGTTGCAATGTTGATTATAATTCTTTGATAAGACTAAAGATTATACAACAATTTTATTGTAAGACATGTTAAAAAAGCACACTTTATTTTGTTACTTTTCTTCTGGAAATTAATTTGGCGAAATCTTAATTTTAAATTTTTATTTTAGCTGTTACTTTTTTGTGTGTGTATAACAATGGTTCATTCTGGTGGTACGCTTGGAATCGAGGTGGCACGCATAATATGAAGGTTTTTCCGGTTCCTCCAGGAGCATCGAGAAAAAATATTCCTCCTTTCTCTTCACTGATATGATTCATAATAACCTGATATGCTTCCGTTTGATCGCTGTTTAACAGAACTTTGTTGGATTCTACATATTTGTGTAGTTCTTCAATGTTATAGTTTTTTTTCTCTTATCAGGTTTTGTCTAGAATATCCCGCTCATTTCTTTTAGGAGGCTGTAATCCCAAGTCTGGTAGTGTTTTGTTGTTGATTGATAAACATTTATCCTCCAACAGAATTAGGGCCAAGTTGAAAATATCTGAAGAACAATTTGAACGAAGTGTTGAACTTAGTCTAAATGAGTTATCACGTGGTAAATCTTTGCTCATGGACTCTCTATACTTTTCCCACAAACTGTTTGGATTAGATGGGTTGCATATAGTAAGAATAATGCAAAACAGATTTTTTATCTGCTCCGGAGAAGATCTTAAGACAGCCTCTGATAAAGTGTGGTCCCAATGTCTATCATCTTCAAGTAATCCACGCCTTTGGCAAGCTTCTCTGAAAGTCTTCACCGTTCACAGTTTTTAGATATTCAAAAGAAGTAGGTCCTCGAACTGCATGAAGAAGATGTCTGAGAAAATAGCACTCTGCGTTGTTTGGGTTGACTGTATAGACACGACCCAATGCTTCACTTGCTAGGGCATCTTCACCTGCAACTGGTACACCTTGTTTTCTTTTGCAAAACACCTTTTTGGACTTGTTCCAAGTGTAAAAGCGAGGTACTTCTGGATATAGCAGTGTCCTGGCAAAAGCGTCACTTTGGCATAATTGAAAAAAAGCTGTCAGAGTTGTATTTGGTGGTCTTTCTGCAAGGGCTTGCGCGTTATCACTTGTGAAGTAAACTCTCTGCCCGTTCTCTAAGTGAACATTGAGATGAACTACTGTCGGGTGGCGTTCGTGAATTGGGAAACTCATAATGCGCCAAACCGCTTCGTTGCTACTGATGTATCTTCCTATCATGTACCGAGACACTTCATCAAGAGCGTTGTCATCTGTCACTCCAAAGACAGCCATGTCACTTCCCTTGTTTACATATTTGCAGATGTATTTGATAGAGTTCACAGAGCTACAGTACTCGACATTTATGTGTGCGAGAAACATTTTGGATAGAATTGGAGAATAAGGAACAACCCACTTGTTGTCCCCTTCGACTTCCGTGTTGCCTTTAATTTTAATTTTTGCCGTGAAACCACCGTCTTGTGTGGCGCGTCTTCTGTAAACGGGATAGCCATCTTCACCAGTCTGTGTATCTTTAATTAATTTCCTAGGATATTTTTTGCTGCATTTTCCATCTTTCATACAGGGGGCGTTGGTATTGATACGTCCACATGGTCCATGAATCATATTTTTCTTCACTACTGCAAAAAGATTAGGGTCCGTCTCTGGATCTGGAAACTCTGCAGATATGATTTGATCAATATTGACTGGGTGTATTTTTTCCTTCAACCAAATTAAATTGTGGGAGTGTGGAAGTCCTCTTTTCTGCCATTCAATGGAGTACATTCAGCATCGGGTTTCTCCAAAAATATGATATTATTTAGTTATAATATCAATAAGTTTGATCTGTTTTTGTCTAAACACTCTTGCTATTATGTCTTGACGATCACTTGACGTCTGGCCAAATGAAAGTGATTCTTTTATCTCACACCAGTCTGGGTTACACGTAAATGTGATAAATAGGTCGGGGCGTCCATATGACCGAACATAAGACAGTGCATCTTGTGCATATTCCTGCATCTGTCTAGGGCTTCCGGTGAAAGTTGCTGGGAGAATCACAACTTTCCCAATATTTTGAATGTCCCCATCGTTCACCAAAGCATCCTTGAGGTGTATATAGTCTTCCACGCGCAGCTTTTTTTTATTTAGACGTATGTACAGGAGTCGCTCACTCTCAATTTTCGCATACACGTCCACAACGTATTGATGGTATAGTTGTCGACATTGTAAAATATGATTTGTGGATCCATTTCTGATCATCAACCTGTATGCATAAAAGTCTAATGCTGAAACTTTTTTAATAGTTGGTGCACCTGTTACAGGATCAACCTGCTTGAGGTTGAAGTGGTATCCATCCTCGCCTTCACAAAATATGAGCGGGTATTGAAGAGCATCGTACGATCGATGTGTTTCTGAAATGCGTTGTAAAGTATTACTCCGCCTTCTAATAATGATGTCTCGTTGATTGAAATCTTGTTCAGACATAATGATGGCGACTTCATTAACTTGAGGAGCATTAAAGCGGCGTTCGTGCTCACCAGGCTCTCTTTTGTCTGCATGGATAACAACCTTGTATTCATCATTTGGCATGTTTTCTAGTGAAGTTTTGAAAGTATTAATGAGATGGTTGTTTTCATGAAGCATCCTTGTAAGCTTAAAACAATATTGCGTCTCAGTCCGGGGATACAATCGCATCGATGATCTACTTCAATCTGCTCATTTCCCATAAAGTAGACTTGTAGAAATTGTGGGTTTTGATCAGGAAGCGGGAGAAGAGATCCGATCCGGTGGTATACCTGTCCTTGCACTTTAAAAGTTGTTGCAAAACCGTTAAGATCTAATATTGAGGTAGCACCAAAAGACGTCATCTGAAAACATGAATTGTATCTTCTCAGGTTGCGCAGGAAATGTTTTGACTCTGAAGTCGTCCCACACATTAATAACTGCAGATCATTGGGCGGTGTTTTAAGGGGAGTAAGTTTAACTTTTCCACTCCTGCAGCAAATTCCTGGTGGTTGTGTTTTAAATTTCTTTGCTTGACAATATTTACAAAGGTAGATCATTCCTCCAATATCAACATAAAGGTGTTTAGCGTAATCATGTTGGGGGTCATAATGGAATCCAGCTAAAATCAAATGTGAACTTTGTGACACCCTTGATGTGTTTGCACTTTCCCGCTTTTTTTCAAGACGTTTTTGTCGTTCCCCAATAGACTCGTTAGCTCTCGATGTGGTTGCTACTTCTCGCATTTTTTCAAGACGTTTCTGTCGCTCCTCCAAAGACTCGGTATCTCTCGATGTGGTTGCTACTTCTTGCATTTTTTCAATACGTTTCTGTCGCTCCTCCAAAGATTCGGTATCTCTTGATGTGGTTGCTTCTTCCGGCTTTTTTGCCAGACGTTTTTGTCGCTCCTCCAAGGACTCGTTATCTCTTGATATGATTGCTCCTTACCGCTTTTTTTCAAGACGTTTTTGTCGCTCTTCCAAAGTCTCGGTAGCCCTTAATGTGTTTGCTTTTTCTCGCATTGTTTCAAGCCGTGTTCGACGCTCTTCTGATGTCTCTATGGCTCTTATTGTCCTGGCCCTTTCTCTTTCTCTTTCACGTCTAGTATCACTTTGTTCAACAGTTTCATCTTTTCGCAAACGTTTGGCTTTTATTGCCATTGAAGTCTTTTGTCCATTTAGTTTTCTTTTCTTTGGTAGCATTTAAAGTATTGGCTTGGAAAGTTTAATAATATGTTTATAGTCAACAATTATGTAGACCTCTTGTTCACAAATACTGTTACTACCTTACTTTAAAAATGATCACATACATACTATTTTTCACAATAACAAAATGTTGCCCTTCTTGTTAGTTTGAAAGCAAAATGGGCTTACATCTATATACAATCATAAATCATAATTCAATATTATACATATCATAAATACATAAATGCAGCATACAATAAATAGTTAAAATGGTTACTATTTTTCACAATAACAAACTGTTGCCCTTCTTGTTAGTTTGAAAGAGAAATGAGCTTACATCTATATACAATCATAAATCATATATCAATATCATTCATATCATAAACACATAAATGCAGCATACAATAAATAAATAGTTATAATTATTATGTAAAATAAACAATAGTTAAAATATGCTTGGTTAACTTCTTAACATTAGTAAGAGAAATGGCATTTAGGCCTATGTTTAACGGTTAACCAAAACATGTGCTCCCCTGCTTTCAATCAATAAGCTTTCAATAAGCACGTCGCGGTGCGATGATTTAAAAATGCGCACCAAAAAAAAGCTACTCATGTATTTCCGGTAATTTAAACATGGATGAAATTGTTTCCCATCATTTGTAAAGTTCATTCTCAAAGTTTGATGACGTCATAAGAATAATCTCAAAGCATGCTTTTTTTTTAATAACTTTGTGACGAAAAACTATAAAATGTTGGAATGGCAAATTGAACATGAAACCAAAATATGTCGTTTTATTCGCGTTTTTTGACCAAACTGACCACTGCGGTCATTTTAATTTTTTTTAAACCTTGACAGTGTTCACCGCCGTAACGCAAAGAATATTTGTAGCAAATTTCACGTTTTTATGTCCAGTATTTAAAAAGATTATGCGGTACGTACATATCCACCCACATACATACATATACCTTTTGAGATTTATATATATACAAGCTGATATGTGCCCGATTCTTCGAACGGGCTTTTTTTTAGAATATGCTTGACACGTTATAGTTTTTTAGTTTTGTTTTTGCAACATAAATAAAGTAGTATTTTTTTGTGGTCAGTATTTATTTTTATTTGCACACTTTATTATACACCAATTCAATATACAACTAAAAAAGGAAAAACAAATAATAATAATTTTGTTTTATTTCTTGCTCAAAGTATGACCACTATGGTCGAATTTTGTGAGTTTATTGGGTAATTAAACTCTTTCTGTAAAACAGAACTGACATGTCTTTTAAAAAGTACTGTTAATTCGAAAATGATTGTTTGATATATTTTTTGCTACAACATTATTCGTAGATCAATATTTATTTATTTTTGCTTTTTTTTTTGTGTTTTTGTTGGTGTTATTTGCTATTTATTTATTGTTGCTTTGAAAGCAAACTTAGAATTAAATTTCAAATTCAACAGGAAAAACAATAACAACTGAAACCGATAAGAATCATAGTTTATACAACGTATACGACATGAATTAAAACTTTTAAAAGTTGGTCCGGCAAATTTAGACATTGCCCGGCAATATAAAAATTTCCCGCTACATAGTTTATAAGACATATACGATACAAATTAAAACTTTAAAACGTTGAGCTCGGCGATTTAAACATTGCCTGGCAATTGAAATATTTCCCGCTACAAAGTTTATAAGACGTATACAAAGAATAGTTATAGAACAGAATGCACAATCCCTAAATACGCAGTCGCTAAAAGTTACCATTTTCCGCAATGCAGCGGTCGCTAGAGACGCTACTATAGTAAAATGTGAAAGGATATCTACGTCTGCCATAAATATATACAATATATATAAGGCCTACATTATCTTTCATTATAGGCTTACTTTTATATAAATTTGACTTAATTAACTATTTTGTTTTGAACATTATATGATTAGGCCAATATGATGTAAAAATATTTATTACCCGGTACTGATTTGAAAAAAAAATGGCTTAGACGTAGCTCGGTACCGGTAACTAAATTGCTACGGCTACCGGTACATAAATATATATACTTTTTAAACCAAAATAAACTTTTGAAATTATGAAGGGAAATAGGCATATAATTCATAATGAGTTAATATGAGGTTGTTTATGCTGTTGTTTATCCTTTATGGAGTCAGGAAAGCCATGCAGTTTCACATGCTCTTTTTTTCGATAATCAGTCGTTTTCGTTTTCATTGTTGTAGTTTATTACACAACCGTTTATGCACATTTTGCCTGAAATATTAGCTTTGGGTGTTCGAACTTGTAGATTTGAAGAAAAGGACGTTGTAGGCTAAATAAGCATAAATATAAAGTGTAACCAGGACCGCTGCGTTTAAATAAGCTTATTATGGCGTCGGTATTACTGCCCAAAACAGAAATAAAATGCGATTGCGCATTCTGTTTTATACCTATTCTGTGGACATATACAACACGAATAAAAACGTGAAGGAATTTTTTATTTGCCAGATACAACGTAAGATACCCATTAAAACCATTAATCATTACCCATTATAACAATTTAAAAATATCCCGCTATAAATTACGACGCAAATTAAAACGTGAATATATTTTGTTCTATTCATTCATAAAGTACATTAGCAAAGGTTGAAGCGAAGTTAATTAAAATGAATACGCAAAATTCGATGACGCCATAAAAAAAAAAGACAACCAGCTATCCCTGCGCAAACTTTGATGACGTCATCCTGAAAAAAATCTCAACGCCATCCTTTTTTTTTATTTTCTTAGCGCGATCGATCGAAAAACTATAAAAAGTTGGAACGGCAAATTCAACATGAAACCAAAATATGTCGTTTTATTCGCGTTTTTTGACCAAACTGACCACTGCGGTCATTTTGTTTTTTTTAAAACCTTGACAGTGTTCACCGCCGTAACGCAAAGAATATTTGTAGCAAATTTCAGGTTTTTATGTCCAGTATTTAAAAAGATTATGCGGTATGTACATACCCAGCCAGCCAGCCAGCCAGCCACATACATACATATTCCTTTTGAGATTTATATATATACAAGCCGTTATGTGCCCGGTCCTCCGAACCGGCTAAAAGTTATGTTTACATACACTCTAACTACTCAGGCAGTTATAATGAGATTGCCCGCATGACCTACGACACGAATTTAAACGTGAGGTAATTTTTTATTTGCCCGCTACAACATGAATTGCCCGTTAAAATCATTACTCATCACCCATTATAACAATTACAAAATTGCCCGCTATAAATTACGACGCAAATTAAAACATGAATATATTTTGTTCTATTCATTGATTAAGAACATTCGACAGTACTTTTTTTTTTTTAATGATTGTTTGATATATTTTTTTTTTTTTACGACCAACATGAAGTCGCAGACCTATGTTGTGTTGTTTTTGTTTATTTGCTATTTATTTATTTATTGTTGCTTTGGAAGCAAACTTAGAATTAAATTTTCTATTCAACATGTAAAACAATAACAAATGAAACCCTTATGAAATAATGTTTATAAAACGTATACGACACGAATTAAAACTTTAAAAATTTAGTTCCGGCAATTTGAACATTGCCCGGCAAATTAAACATTGCCCGGTAACTTAAACATTGCCCGGTAATTTAAACATTGCCCGGTATTATAAACATTGCCCGGTATTATAAACATTGCCCGGTAATTTAAACATTGCCCGGTAATTTAAACATTGCCCGGTAATTTAAACATTGCCCGGTATTATAAACATTGCCCGGTATTATAAACATTGCCCGGTAATTTAAACATTGCCCGGTAATTTAAACATTGCCCGGTATTATAAACATTGCCCGGTATTATAAACATTGCCCGGTAATTTAAACATTGCCCGGTAATTTAAACATTGTCCGGTATTATAAACATTGCCCGGTAATTTAAACATTGCCCGGTAATTTAAACATTGCCCGGTATTATAAACATTGCCCGGTAATTTAAACATTGCCCGGTAATTTAAACAATGGCCGTTACCAAGGCGATAAGCCTAAAGGTGCCCAGTTCTCGGAACTGGATAAAATAACCCATGGAGTTATAAGCAATAGTCTTAAGCGGGGATAAAGTTTTTTCCGGTAACTTAATTTTTTTACTTAAACCATTTAAATATTGCATTCTACAAATTACGACGCAAATTAAAACAAAATTTTGTTCCCTTCTTAAACGCATAAATACGCAAAATTTGATGACGCCATATATTATAAGCTTAAATATAGAGTGTAACCAGGACCACTGCGTTTAAATAAGCTTAGTAATGCGTCGGTATTACTTCCGAAAACAGAAAAAAATGCTAAATCTATTTGCTTTGTCCTATGTTTGTAAAGTTTTAAATTATTAATTAGCTTTAAAGACCAAGTGAAGAGGTTTTTCTCAAAGGAACGAGATTTGGAATAGCCTCATACGGCAGTGACGTATCACAAGGGAAATAAATAAATAAAAATAGACACTATAAATCTATATTTAACCATTTTGTTAAAAATAAGAACCGGGAAAAGATTCAAAACATGTGGCAATAGATTCAAAACACGTGACAATATTCATTTTTCCTAGTCGGAATCCTTTATGTTACGTCTCTTTCCTATATTGCCGGAAATAAAAACATCTCAAATGGCTACGAGATTTGGAGTAATCATCCGAAAAACACACACATTTAAGTGCAAATATTGAACTAATTACTTAAAATGTATCTTTGATATTTTGTATAAATGTTTTTTTTAACATTCAGATACTGAATACACTATTTACTATCAAAATCAAATGTTAACTCAATTTTGATAAAAAGCTCTTCACTTGGTCTTTAAGTCATGTATTCACAGTGTAAAGTATTAAAGTAGTGATAGATTAAGAAAATCAACTACAGTATTGGTAGTGTAAAGAATTTATGTTGTTTACGGCACGTAGACAATTTAAACATGAAGAAAAATTTGTTCCCGTCATTGAGTTGAGATAATAAAATCCATGCACATAGTTTGATGACGTCAATTTAAACATGAATGAAAAATGTCCCTTCATTGCTATAAAATCCATGCGCAAAGATTGATGACGTCATCAAAATAATCTCAGCGCATCCTTTTTTTTTCTAGCTTTGTGACGAAAAACTATAAAAAGTTGTACTGGCAAAGACAATGTGAATCAAAAGTTGTGTTTTTTTTTTCGCGTTTTTTGACCAAACTGACCACTGCGGTCATTTTAATTTTTTTAAAACCTTGACAGTGTTCACCGCCGTAACGCAAAGAATATTTGTAGCAAATTTCACGTTTTTATGTCCAGTATTTAAAAAGATTATGCGGTATGTACATAGCCAGCCACATACATACATACATACATACATACATATTCCTTTTGAGATTTATATATATATATGATATGATATGATATGACAAGCCGTTATGTGCCCGGTCCTCCGAACCGGCTAAACGTTATGTTTACATACACTCTAACTACTCAGGCAGTTATAATGAGATTGCCCGCATGACCTACGACACGAATTTAAACGTGAGGTAATTTTTTATTTGCCCGCTACAACATGAATTACCCGTTAAAATCATTACTCATCACCCATTATAACAATTACAAAATTGCCCGCTATAAATTACGACGCAAATTAAAACATGAATATATTTTGTTCTATTCATTGATTAAGAACATTCGACAGTACTTTTTTTTTTTTTTAATGATTGTTTGATATATTTTTTTTACGACAAACATTAAGTCGCAGACCTATGTTGTGTTGTTTTTGTTTATTTGCTATTTATTTATTTATTGTTGCTTTGGAAGCAAACTTAGAATTAGATTTTCTATTCAACATGTAAAACGATAACAAATGAAACCCATATGAAATAATGTTTATAAAACGTATACGACACGAATTAAAACTTTAAAAAGTTAGTTCCAGCAATTTGAACATTGCCCGGCAAATTAAACATTGCCCGGTAATATAAACATTGTCCGGTAATTTAAACATTGCCCGGTAATTTAAACATTGCCCGGTAATTTAAACATTGCCCGGTATTATAAACATTGCCCGGTAATTTAAACATTGCCCGGTAATTAAACATTGCCCGGTAATTTAAACATTGCCCGGTAATTTAAACATTGCCCGGTAATTTAAACATTGCCCGGTATTATAAACATTGCCCGGTAATTTAAACATTGCCCGGTAATTAAACATTGCCCGGTAATTTAAACATTGCCTGGTAATTTAAACATTGCCCGGTAATTTAAACATTGCCCGGTATTATAAACATTGCCCGGTAATTTAAACATTGCCCGGTAATTTAAACAATGGCCGTTACCAAGGCGATAAGCCTAAAGGTGCCCAGTTCTCGGAACTGTATAAAATAACCCATGGAGTTATAAGCAATAGTTTTTTCCGGTAACTTAAACCATTTAAATATTGCATTCTACAAATTAGGATGCAAATTAAAACAAAATTTGGTTCCCTTCTTAAACGCATAAATACGCAAAATTTGATGACGCCATATAATTATAAGCTTAAATATAGAGTGTAACCAGGACCACTGCGTTTAAATAAGCTTAGTAATGCGTCGGTATTACTTCCCGAAACAGAAAAAAAATGCTAAATCTATTTGCTTTGTCCTATGTTTGTAAAGTTTTAAATTATTAATTAGCTTTAAGTCATGTATTCACAGTGTAAAGTATTAAAGTAGTGATAGATTAAGAAAATCAACTACAGTATTGGTAGTATAAAGAATTTATGTTGTTTACGGCACGTAGACAATTTAAACATGAAGAAAATTTGTTCCCGTCATTGAGTTGAGATAAAAATCCATGCACATAGTTTGATGACGTCAATTTAAACATGAATGAAAAATGTCCCTTCATCGCTAAAAAATCCATGCGCAAACTTTGATGACGTCATAAAAATAATCTCAGCGCATCCTTTTTTTTCCAACTTTGTGACGAAAAACTATAAAAAGTTGTACTGGCAAAGACAATGTGAATCAAAAGTTGTGTTTTTTTCGCGATTTTTGACCAAACTGACCACTGCGGTCATTTTATTTTTTTTAAAACCTTGACAGTGTTCACCGCCGTAACGCAAAGAATATTTGTAGCAAATTTCACGTTTTTATGTCCAGTATTTAAAAAGATTATGAGGTATGTACATACATACATACATATTCCTTTTGAGATTTATATATATACAAGCCGTTATGTGCCCGGTCCTCCGAACCGGCTAAAAGTTATGTTTACATACACTCTAACTAGTCAGGCAGTTATAATGAGATTGCCCGCATGACCTACGACACGAATTTAAACGTGAGGTAATTTTTTATTTGCCCGCTACAACATGAATTACCCGTTAAAATCATTACTCATCACCCATTATAACAATTACAAAATTGCCCGCTATAAATTACGACGCAAATTAAAACATGAATATATTTTGTTCTATTCATTGATTAAGAACATTCGACAGTACTTTTTTTTTTTTTAATGATTGTTTGATATATTTTTTTTACGACAAACATTAAGTCGCAGACCTATGTTGTGTTGTTTTTGTTTATTTGCTATTTATTTATTTATTGTTGCTTTGGAAGCAAACTTAGAATTAAATTTTCTATTCAACATGTAAAACAATAACAAATGAAACCCTTATGAAATAATGTTTATAAAACGTATACGACACGAATTAAAACTTTAAAAATTTAGTTCCGGCAATTTGAACATTGCCCGGCAAATTAAACATTGCCCGGTAATTTAAACATTGCCCGGTAATTTAAACATTGCCCGGTATTATAAACATTGCCCGGTATTATAAACATTGCCCGGTAATTTAAACATTGCCCGGTAATTTAAACATTGCCCGGTAATTTAAACATTGCTCGGTATTATAAACATTGCCCGGTATTATAAACATTGCCCGGTAATTTAAACATTGCCCGGTAATTTAAACATTGCCCGGTATTATAAACATTGCTCGGTATTATAAACATTACCCGGTAATTTAAACATTGCCCGGTAATTTAAACAATGGCCGTTACCTAGGCGATAAGCCTAAAGGTGCCCAGTTCTCGGAACTGGATAAAATAACCCATGGAGTTATAAACAATAGTCTTAAGCGGGGATAAAGTATTTTCCGGTAACTTATACCATTTAAATATTGCATTTTACAAATGGGCTTTATGCATAAGTTTTTCCGGGTCACGTGATCAATCCAGGAAGTGTTTTTTTTTAATGGTGAAATTATAAGAAGTTTTCTTAGTGTGATCCAATTCCGACGTTAAGTCTTCATAAAAGAAAACGAAACTATGCTTTCATCGATATCCACTGATAGATACAAACTTCCTTAATGCATGGCATGCCAAAAGAAGGCAAAATAACAGAGTATATTATGTTCCAAACACTTCGAAGACGAAGACTGAGACTTCCTGGTTTCAACCTTTCACTAGTTTCACTGATCACTGGCGACACTGGTACTAGTGGTAGGCCTAAGCGACGGTAAGTGTACTTGCCATTGATTTAGATTTTTTTTTATCTTAAGTCAATGATAAAATGATTTCATAAAATCATTCGCTTAGGCAATTTTTATGCCAATTAATGAAGACCAACGTAATGTTATTGTTATAAAATATAATAAACGGCTTGTGGTGTAGGCCTACACATACTTCAATAGGCCCTAGGCCTACTACATAGCCTAGCCTAGGCCTACACTACACATATTCATATTGCCCACATAATGATAATGAGTAGGCTATTTTAATTATTATTAATTATAATGCAATCCAATACGATATTTGCTATCTGCTAGGCTAATGAAAAGCTAACTAACCTCAGTTATTAGGCTAATATTTATATAATATATATTATCAATATATATATTTATAGGTTAGGCGGTCAGCCCTATATTGGCTATATTAAATTATTTAAATTAGACTTAGGCATGAGCTTAGTCTTTACTAAAGAATCTTTAGGCTAAGCTAAGTATGCTAAAGGGTAATCATTAATCCTACTACATTTAAGCCTATACACTATACTATAGTTATAGGTTATACATAGGCTAACTATAACTATAGGCCCTTTATGACTATATGCCTATCATATTGTAAGCCCATGTAGGCCTATATTTCCATAATTATATTATATATTGATTAGGCTTAGACTCTATACATATGATATGACCTGTGTAGCCTATATAACTATAGTGAGTATATTCTGTTTAGTATTAGTATTATATGCTTAGCCGCTTAGCCTAGACTAGAGCTGGGGCTAGTCACCGGCTAGTGCATTGCCTTGGATGAACATTAGACACATCCCTGTGCATAGACCTATAGTTCATATTATAATTAAAATAAATAATCCTCATATACTCATATAAGTATAAGACCCTATAGGCCTATTATTAATAATAGGCCTATAGGCCTACATTATGGATTAGACTTAAGGCAAGCATTATTATTATAATAAATTATATTAACATTAGAGCTACTATGATATGATAAAGATCTAATATATATATACATTTATAATGAATAATTGATGATATTATTATATAATAATATATTATTAGCCTAAAAAATACTTACAAATATTAATATAGTTTAGGCTTAGATGTAGGCATCTCAGTCAATCGGATATAAATATTAAGAGATATAGGTCTATACAGGACTAATAAAAAGGCCTTCTATGTACAGAATGAATCCATTTTACATCAATTACTCTTGTTGTTAAAGTGGTACAGTAACCATAAAACAATGTTGTCACCTAATTTAATAAAAGTAAATAAAGAACTGAGCAGTATTTTTGCAATTACTGTGTATTTTATACTTGTGTGTTTAACCTGAATTGATTTTTAGATAGGAAGGGGATGCACAAGAAGTTTCAATCAATTAAAATGGTTATACTGATGGGGGAATAATGGAATTACTTGGAATCATCAACCATAGAAAAATAACTGATTGTATTGAATGTTTAAATTAAATTAATATTACCGGGTACCCGGTATTGTGTTTTTTCATCAACCTTACATGTTAATGTTAAATGAGTACCAGTACAACTAAAATCTGGAGCATTTCATAGTCATTTTCATCACATACCATTGACCCATAAGCATAATTAAATAGACATATTATGAATTTTGGTAATTTTTTTTTCTTTTAGTGTAAAATTTGGTTGATTATGCTTATTTTGAATGGATCTAAAATTATTTACACTAATGAAATGAAATAGCTAACTAAATTTTATTTACTTCCATTGCATTTCTTTAAGAATAATCAACATACATATGTTAAATGTTTGGGTATGATTATATGTTTTATAATTTTATGTAATTTTATTTTATAGGTAATATATTGAAAACTATGTACTGGTACTGTAGTAAATTTTGGAAAGTGAACATTTATGATTTAGCCTAAATATTAATAGGTTGTTTTATAAAAGTATTTTTTTTTCTATTTAGACTGCATGTATCAATCAATGGAAACAAAATGTCCATGGGGATCATCGAATACAAAATGATGTTAGCTGCCAGACATGAGAAAAAGTCCTGCATCAGTTGTTGACATTGACACTGCTTAATTAAAGAAAATGTAACCATGTGCTGTTGAAGGAGACTGTGTTTCAATTGCATCCAGTAAAGGATAGTCAATGATGTATTTTGCAAGGAAGATGTGCTGACATTAGCCTTTGATTCTTTAAATGTATTAAATAAAATAAAAATATTGAAAAATATTTTATGAAAATATTTTATGATTCTTTTTTAATTTTTTTGTAAGTTAAAATATAAATATATATTAATATAATTAGCAATTAAACATAAATTACAACAAAATATGTGATGAAATTAAATATAGAATTTATTTTTAGCAGTAGACTGATGTCATGTATAGAGGTGGGTTGCCTAAGTGTGCAACATATTAAATTCCTTTTCCTCTAGGATTATACTGCAGCTAAACAGTCCAACATGTACTTGCAACAAGCTGTCTTCATCCACCCTGCCTTGACATTCTGCTTCAATTACCTGTTTGCGATGGGGAGGGGGGGGGGGAAACAAGTAACATGTCATAAATAAATATATTATATTTATATATTTTTTTAATTAATTCAAGAGGCCTAAAATAAACTAATTGTTGCACCTAATTGATCCAAAGGCCAGATGAAGCAGCATTCAACAGTTTACGTGGCCACGGCATACTATTTGATTATGTGGCCAGCACTATCCAGAACCTCCTTTACTTTACCCTATACTTATAGTTATAGCATTTTTATCTGAATTGAAGCATATTTCAAATGTTGAAGTTGAAGGAAGGAATATTCTGTTACATGAAAAAATATTAATTAACTAAAAAATATATAGGTATTACATAGCCTAGGCCTATATCTACAGAATAAAAAAAAGTCAATTAGTTTTAGGCCCTATATCATATTAATATATAGGTCTTTATAGCCACCACACCAAAATGTTTATTGGACTTTATCCTACAATAGAATCCTACAATACTACTATAGGCCTATGTCCTATAGTCTATATGGCTACTGGCATCAAGCTTTACATTTGTATTTTGAATAGTTTTAATTTTATATAGCATAAAAAACTGTTATAAGACTATTCAAAGCAGTGGTGCTGATAGATCTATAGCCAAAATATAGCCTCTATATATACCAGCTGCAGCATGCCAATGAATATTGACTAATTAATACTAGGCTTAATTATATGTTATCTTATGCCTATATATAGGTATAGGCTAGAGTATAGGATAGGACTATAATATAGTAAATGGGGGATATACTATCCTATCAATGACAATTAAATTAAACCTACAATATATCACGAAATGTGACACACACAAAAAAAACAATAATCCGAAAGTCTAAATCATCATACCAGACTAAATGACTCAAATATGATGATTAGGCCTATAATAATATGGCTAAATAATTTCATCAAATGAAATAAAGTAAGTCCCCATAGGTCGGCCTTAAATCAGTTTATTTTCATGTAGGCTATGCCTACAATTTACTTTACTTTACACTTTAGTAAATTATTTACGTTAACTAAACTGTCAACTTTCTCTTCTTATCTTGTACAATTTTAATGGAACTTAATAAAAATAAGGAAGACAAAGTCTTAAGTCTTATTAAAAGTAATAGGCCTACCTACTTTTCCTGAATTGTCGAGTAGGCCTATGCTGTTCACATTTTATTCAGACCTTTCCTTTAATGTTGCTTCCACTATTCATACATATGGTAATTATACCATTAAGGTCCATTACAAGTCGTACTTTGTAATTCTGTAGGCCTATACTTCGATGTCGATAGTGTCGACTGTCGCTTCGAAAGTCATCACCCAATAGGCCTAAATCTCTCCATGATTAAACAATGCTTGGCTTTTAAAAACCATGTTCATGTGGATATGTTATAATCTCACCCATGTGCAGTGTTTAAGACATCTTTGCTGTTATATAATGTCTCTAAATTCAATGTTTTTAATAAGCATTGATGCAGATAAAATAGAGGCGAAAGATGCCATTATTGGTATGTTTTGGTCCGATCACGTGACCAAGCTGCTATCGCTAAGGACTTGTGAATAAAGCCCATTACGACGCAAATTAAAACAAAATTTTGTTCCCTTCTTAAACGCATAAATACGCAAAATTTGATGACGCCATATAATTATAAGCTTAAATATAGAGTGTAACCAGGACCACTGCGTTTAAATAAGCTTACTAAGGCGTCGGTATTACTTCCCTAAACAGAAAAAAAAAACTATATCTATTTGCTTTTGTCCTATGTTTGTAAAGTTTTAAATTATTAATTAGCTTTAAGTCATGTATTCACGGTGTAAAGTATTAAAGTAGTGATAGATTAAGAAAATCAACTACAGTATTGGTAGTGTAAAGAATTTATGTTGTTTACGGCACGTAGACAATTTAAACATGAAGAAAATTTGTTCCCGTCATTGAGTTGAGATAATAAAATCCATGCACATAGTTTGATGACGTCAATTTAAACATGAATGAAAAATGTCCCTTCATTGCTATAAAATCCATGCGCAAAGATTGATGACGTCATCAAAATAATCTCAGCGCATCCTTTTTTTTTCTAACTTTGTGACGAAAAACTATAAAAAGTTGTACTGGCAAAGACAATGTGAATCAAAAGTTTTTTTTTTTTTTCGCGTTTTTTGACCAAACTGACCACTGCGGTCATTTTAATTTTTTTAAAACCTTGACAGTGTTCACCGCCGTAACGCAAAGAATATTTGTAGCAAATTTCACGTTTTTATGTCCAGTATTTAAAAAGATTATGCGGTATGTACATAGCCAGCCACATACATACATACATACATACATACATATTCCTTTTGAGATTTATATATATATATGATATGACAAGCCGTTATGTGCCCGGTCCTCCGAACCGGCTAAAAGTTATGTTTACATACACTCTAACTACTCAGGCAGTTATAATGAGATTGCCCGCATGACCTACGACACGAATTTAAACGTGAGGTAATTTTTTATTTGCCCGCTACAACATGAATTACCCGTTAAAATCATTACTCATCACCCATTATAACAATTACAAAATTGCCCGCTATAAATTACGACGCAAATTAAAACATGAATATATTTTGTTCTATTCATTGATTAAGAACATTCGACAGTACTTTTATTTTTTTTTAATGATTGTTTGATATATTTTTTTTACGACAAACATTAAGTCGCAGACCTATGTTGTGTTGTTTTTGTTTATTTGCTATTTATTTATTTATTGTTGCTTTGGAAGCAAACTTAGAATTAAATTTTCTATTCAACATGTAAAACGATAACAAATGAAACCCATATGAAATAATGTTTATAAAACGTATACGACACGAATTAAAACTTTAAAAAGTTAGTTCCAGCAATTTTAACATTGCCCGGCAAATTAAACATTGCCCGGTATTATAAACATTGCCCGGTAATTTAAACATTGCCCGGTAATTAAACATTGCCCGGTAATTTAAACATTGCCCGGTAATTTAAACATTGCCCGGTAATTTGAACATTGCCCGGTAATTTAAACATTGCCCGGTAATTTAAACATTGCCCGGTATTATAAACATTGCCCGGTAATTTAAACATTGCCCGGTAATTAAACATTGCCCGGTAATTTAAACATTGCCCGGTAATTTAAACATTGCCCGGTAATTTAAACATTGCCCGGTAATTTAAACATTGCCCGGTATTATAAACATTGCCCGGTAATTTAAACATTGCCCGGTAATTAAACATTGCCCGGTAATTTAAACATTGCCCGGTAATTTAAACATTGCCCGGTAATTTAAACATTGCCCGGTATTATAAACATTGCCCGGTAATTTAAACATTGCCCGGTAATTTAAACAATGGCCGTTACCAAGGCGATAAGCCTAAAGGTGCCCAGTTCTCGGAACTGTATAAAATAACCCATGGAGTTATAAGCAATAGTTTTTTCCGGTAACTTAAACCATTTAAATATTGCATTCTACAAATTAGGATGCAAATTAAAACAAAATTTGGTTCCCTTCTTAAACGCATAAATACGCAAAATTTGATGACGCCATATAATTTTAAGCTTAAATATAGAGTGTAACCAGGACCACTGCGTTTAAATAAGCTTAGTAATGCGTCGGTATTACTTCCCGAAACAGAAAAAAAATGCTAAATCTATTTGCTTTGTCCTATGTTTGTAAAGTTTTAAATTATTAATTAGCTTTAAGTCATGTATTCACAGTGTAAAGTATTAAAGTAGTGATAGATTAAGAAAATCAACTACAGTATTGGTAGTATAAAGAATTTATGTTGTTTACGGCACGTAGACAATTTAAACATGAAGAAAATTTGTTCCCGTCATTGAGTTGAGATAAAAATCCATGCACATAGTTTGATGACGTCAATTTAAACATGAATGAAAAATGTCCCTTTATCGCTAAAAAATCCATGCGCAAACTTTGATGACGTCATAAAAATAATCTCAGCGCATCCTTTTTTTTCCAACTTTGTGACGAAAAACTATAAAAAGTTGTACTGGCAAAGACAATGTGAATCAAAAGTTGTGTTTTTTTCGCGTTTTTTGACCAAACTGATCACTGCGGTCATTTTATTTTTTTTAAAACCTTGACAGTGTTCACCGCCGTAACGCAAAGAATATTTGTAGCAAATTTCACGTTTTTATGTCCAGTATTTAAAAAGATTATGCGGTATGTACATACATACATACATATTCCTTTTGAGATTTATATATATACAAGCCGTTATGTGCCCGGTCCTCCGAACCGGCTAAAAGTTATGTTTACATACACTCTAACTACTCAGGCAGTTATAATGAGATTGCCCGCATGACCTACGACACGAATTTAAACGTGAGGTAATTTTTTATTTGCCCGCTACAACATGAATTACCCGTTAAAATCATTACTCATCACCCATTATAACAATTACAAAATTGCCCGCTATAAATTACGACGCAAATTAAAACATGAATATATTTTGTTCTATTCATTGATTAAGAACATTCGACAGTACTTTTTTTTTTTTTTAATGATTGTTTGATATATTTTTTTTACGACAAACATTAAGTCGCAGACCTATGTTGTGTTGTTTTTGTTTATTTGCTATTTATTTATTTATTGTTGCTTTGGAAGCAAACTTAGAATTAAATTTTCTATTCAACATGTAAAACAATAACAAATGAAACCCTTATGAAATAATGTTTATAAAACGTATACGACACGAATTAAAACTTTAAAAATTTAGTTCCGGCAATTTGAACATTGCCCGGCAAATTAAACATTGCCCGGTAATTTAAACATTGCCCGGTAATTTAAACATTGCCCGGTATTATAAACATTGCCCGGTATTATAAACATTGCCCGGTAATTTAAACATTGCCCGGTAATTTAAACATTGCCCGGTAATTTAAACATTGCTCGGTATTATAAACATTGCCCGGTATTATAAACATTGCCCGGTAATTTAAACATTGCCCGGTAATTTAAACATTGCCCGGTATTATAAACATTGCTCGGTATTATAAACATTACCCGGTAATTTAAACATTGCCAATATAATTTAAACAATGGCCGTTACCTAGGCGATAAGCCTAAAGGTGCCCAGTTCTCGGAACTGGATAAAATAACCCATGGAGTTATAAACAATAGTCTTAAGCGGGGATAAAGTTTTTTCCGGTAACTTATACCATTTAAATATTGCATTTTACAAATTACGACGCAAATTAAAACAAAATTTTGTTCCCTTCTTAAACGCATAAATACGCAAAATTTGATGACGCCATATAATTATAAGCTTAAATATAGAGTGTAACCAGGACCACTGCGTTTAAATAAGCTTACTAAGGCGTCGGTATTACTTCCCTAAACAGAAAAAAAAAACTATATCTATTTGCTTTTGTCCTATGTTTGTAAAGTTTTAAATTATTAATTAGCTTTAAGTCATGTATTCACGGTGTAAAGTATTAAAGTAGTGATAGATTAAGAAAATCAACTACAGTATTGGTAGTGTAAATAATTTATTTTGTTTACGGCACGTAGACAATTTAAACATGAAGAAAATTTGTTCCCGTCATTGAGTTGAGATAAAAATCCATCCACATAGTTTGATGACGTCAATTTAAACATGAATGAAAAATGTCCTTTCATTGCTATAAAATCCATGAGCAAAGATTGATGACGTCATCAAAATAATCTCAGCGCATCCTTTTTTTTCTAACTTTGTGACGAAAAACTATAAAAAGTTGTACTGGCAAAGACAATGTGAATCAAAAGTTGTGTTTTTTTCACGTTTTATGACCAAACTGACCACTGCGGTCATTTTAATTTTTTTTAAACCTTGACAGTGTTCACCGCCGTAACGCAAAGAATATTTGTAGCAAATTTCACGTTTTTATGTCCAGTATTTAAAAAGATTATGCGGTATGTACATAGCCAGCCACATACATACATACATACATACATATTCCTTTTGAGATTTATATATATACAAGCCGTTATGTGCCCGGTCCTCCGAACCGGCTAAAAGCTATGTTTACATACACTCTAACTACTCAAGCAGTTATAATGAGACTGCCCGCATGACCTACGACATGAATTTAAACGTGAGGTAATGTCTAATTTGCCCGCTACAACATAAAATTACCCGTTAAAATCATTACCCATTACCCATTATAACAATTAAAAAATTGCCCGTTATAAATTATGACGCAAATTAAAACGTAAATATATTTTGTTCTATTCATTGATAAAGAACATTCGACAGTATTTTTATTAAAAAAGAAAATGATTGTTTGATATGTTTTTTTACGACACGACAAACATTAAGTCGCAGACCTATGTTGTTTTGTTTTTGTTATTTGCTATTTATTTATTATTGTTGCTTTGGAAGCAAACTTAGAATTAAATTTTCTATTCAACATGTAAAACAATAACAAATGAAACCCATATGAAATAATGTTTATAAAACGTATACGACACGAATTAAAACTTTAAAAAGTTAGTTCCGGCAATTTGAACATTGCCCGGCAAATTAAACATTGCCCGGTAATATAAACATTGCCCGGTAATTTAGACATTGCCCGGTATTATAAACATTACCCGGTAATTTAAACCTTGCCCGGTAATTTAAACAATGGTTGTTACCAAGGCGATAAGCCTAAAGTTATAATGAGATTTCCCGCTTCACAGTTAATATATACGGCAATTAATAAAACCCCACCCGTTAAAAAGTTTATCGATGTATACGTCACAAATTTAAATGTGAATGACATTTTGTACGCCCGCTACAACCGAAACGAACTGCAACGTGAAATATTGCCCGCTAGAAACGAATTGAAACGTGAAATATTGCCCTCTAGAAAAGAATTGAAACGTGAAATATTTCCCGCTAGAAAGATTTTAATGCGTATACGCCCGCTTCAAACGAATTGAAAAAGCTAAAAGTTATGTTTACATACACTCTTACTACTCAAGCAGTTATAATGAGAATGCACGCAACAACTACAAAAGTTTATATTTCGTATACGACACGAATTAAAACGTGAATATATTTTGTTCTATTCATTCATAAAATACATTAGCAAACATTGAAGCAAAGTTAATTTTAAATGAATACGCAAAATTTGATGACGTCATAACGAAAAGCCGGCTAGCTATCTCTGCGCAAACTTTGATGACGTCATCCTGAAAAAATCTCAACGCCATCCTTTTTTTAATTTTTTTAGCGCGATCGATCGAAAAACTATAAAAAGTTGGAACGGCAATTTTAACATGAACCCAAAATATGTCGTTTTATTCGCGTTTTTTGACCAAACTGACCACTGCGGTCATTTTATTTTTTTTAAAACCTTGACAGTGTTCACCGCCGTAACGCAAAGAATTTTTGTAGCAAATTTCACGTTTTTATGTCCAGTATTTAAAAAGATTATGCGGTATGTACATACCCAGCCAGCCAGCCAGCCAGCCAGCCAGCCACATACATACATACATATTCCTTTTGAGATTTATATATATATATGATATATGATATGACTAGCCGATTATGTGCCCGGTCCTCCGAACCGGCTAAAAGTTATGTTTACATACACTCTAACTACTCAGGCAGTTATAATGAGATTGCCCGCATGACCTACGACACGAATTTAAACGTGAGGTAATTTTTTATTTGCCCGCTACAACATGAATTACCCGTTAAAATCATTACTCATCACCCATTATAACAATTACAAAATTGCCCGCTATAAATTACGACGCAAATTAAAACATGAATATATTTTGTTCTATTCATTGATAAAGAACATTCGACAGAACTTTTATTTTTTTTTAATGATTGTTTGATATATTTTTTTACGACAAACATTAAGTCGCAGACCTATGTTGTGTTGTTTTTGTTTATTTGCTATTTATTTATTTATTGTTGCTTTAGAAGCAAACTTAGAATTAAATTTTCTATTCAACATGTAAAACAATAACAAATGAAACCCATATGAAATAATGTTTATAAAACGTATACGACACGAATTAAAACTTTAAAAAGTAAGTTCCGGCAATTTAAACATTGCCCGGTAATTTAAACATTGCCCGGTAATTTAAACATTGCCCGGTAATTTAAACATTGCCCGGTAATTTAAACATTGCCCGGTAATTTAAACATTGCCCGGTAATTTAAACATTGCCCGGTAATTTAAACATTGCCCGGTATTATAAACATTGCCCGGTAATTTAAACAATTGCCGTTACCAAGGCGATAAGCCTAAAGGTGCCCAGTTCTTGGAACTCGATAAAATAACCCATGGAGTTATAAACAATAGTCTTAAGCGGCGATAAAGTATTTTCCGGTAACTTAAACCATTTAAATATTGCATTCAACAAATAACGACGCAAATTAAAACAAAATTTTGTTCCCTTCTTAAACGCATAAATACGCAAAATTTGATGACGCCATATAATTATAAGCTTAAATATAGAGTGTAACCAGGACCACTGCGTTTAAATAAGCTTAGTAATGCGTCCGTATTACTTCCCGAAACAGAAAAAAAATGCTAAATCTATTTGCTTTGTCCTATGTTTGTAAAGTTTTAAATTATAAATTAGCTTTAAGTCATGTATTCACAGTGTAAAGTATTAAAGTAGTGATAGATTAAGAAAATCAACTACAGTATTGGTAGTATAAAGAATTTATGTTGTTTACGGCACGTAGACAATTTAAACATGAAGAAAATGTGTTCCCGTCATTGAGTTGAGATAATAAAATCCATGCACATAGTTTGATGACGTCAATTTAAACATGAATGAAAAATGTTCCTTCATTGCTATAAAATCCATGCGCAAAGATTGATGACGTCATCAAAATAATCTCAGCGCATCCTTTTTTTTCTAACTTTGTGACGAAAAACTATAAAAAGTTGTACTGGCAAAGACAATGTGAATCAAAAGTTGTGTTTTTTTCGCGTTTTTTGACCAAACTGACCACTGCGGTCATTTTATTTTTTTTAAAACCTTGACAGTGTTCACCGCCGTAACGCAAAGAATATTTGTAGCAAATTTCACGTTTTTATGTCCAGTATTTAAAAAGATTATGCGGTATGTACATACATACATACATATTCCTTTTGAGATTTATATATATATACAAGCCGTTATGTGCCCGGTCCTCCGAACCGGCTAAAAGTTATGTTTACATACACTCTAACTACTCAGGCAGTTATAATGAGATTGGAAACAGTCCATCTCTACCACAACCCGGTGCCTAGATATCGATAGGTCTATAGTCTGGAATATGTGCTACCTGGCGACAGTGTAGGTATACGAGCGAGCAGCCACGTTATGATTCTGGGGCATTCCGCACGTCAGACGAAGAAGTGTAGACAGTAGCCTTTGCTACGCGGGACGACTATTGGCACTCCATATTTTGATTTGATTGATTTTTAGCGCGATCGATCGAATAACGATAAAAAGTTGGACTGGCTTATTCGACGTGAAACCAAAATTTGTCTTTTTATACGTGTTTTTTTACCAAACTTACCACTGCGGTCATTTAATTTTTTTTTAAACCTTGACAGTGTTCACCGCAGGAACCCAAAGAATATTTGTAGCAATTTTCACGTCTTTCTGTGCAGTATTTAACAAGAAAACCGTAAAAACGAAGTTTTTTTTATACTCCCTTTATTTGCAAACTAAGTTTACCATCAGGTAATGAAATAATTTATAAGAAATATTTTTGTTTAGTCTTCTTAGGTAGGGCCTATTGGATATTATTGGCTCACTACAAAACTAAAATTTCGATCGGTAATGTCGGCAAATACATATCTAATTATAACGATAGCACATTTTTTTTAAATGTGTGAAGCATAATTATTTTTTTCTACCTTTGCGCCGAAAAACTATAAAAAGTTGCACTGGCATATCTCTTATACTTTCCTTTTAAGAAATGAATATTGTCATAAGTGTAGTATTATTAATTTGTTTTAACTGAAAATTTGAAAGGATGTATTGTTAGTCGGGGCAAGTCAGCTGTCCGAATTTCAGCTCGATTGGACCACGGAAAGTGGTCGAAAAATCGAAGCAAAGTTTTGCTCCCACGACGATTGCAGACAGGCAGAAAATGCAACTTAAAATAAAGGGAGTAAAAAGAAAACCGTAAAAACGAAGTTTTCATTATGCTCCCTTTATTTGCAAACTAAGATTACCATCATGTAATTAAATAATTGATTGACGACTGCAAATGAAACGTACAGAAAAATATCTTCGTCGCAAATCTCAAAAATATCTCCTTACTCAGTATGAATTGTTCTAAAAATAATCTTGGCGCATAATGTTTTTTTCTAGCTTTGCGCCGAAAAAGTATAAAAAGTTGCACAGGCAATTTTAACGCGAAATCAAAATATTTATTATACTTTCCTTTTAAGAAATGAATATTGTCATAAGTGTAGTATTATTAAGTCGTTGTAACTGAAAATTTGATAGGATGTATTGTTAGGCGCCCCAAATCTGCTGTCCAAATTTCAGGTTTGATTCAATCGCCGTTTCATTTTGTTTTTCCCACAAATTGAAACATATCAGATGTAAAAATAATAATAATTTTTAAAATGTCTGGGGGGCCTGCCCTCCCTCTAGCCCCCCCCCCCCCCCCGCCCCTGTGGCTTCGCCCCTGCCGGGCACGTACCTGCTAGTATATATATAAATCTCAAAAGGTGTGGATGGTTGCGTGGATGGTTGGTTGGGTGGGTGGGTATGTGTACATACCGCATAATCTTTTTTAATACTGGACAGAATGACGTGAAACTTGCTACAAATATTCTGTGTGTCAAAATTTTGATCATAAAAGAAAAGATTTGTTTCACGTTAAAATTGCCAGTATAAAATTTATATAGATCTTCTTCACAAAATGAAATTAAAATGATGGCGTTGAGATTATTTTTTAGAATGACGTCATCAAATTTTTCTGCATTGATTTTTTTTCGAGGGAAAAAAATTCATTCATGATAAAATTGATGTCATCAACCATTGCGTGTGAACTTTGTTAGTGAAGGGAACGAAATTTCATTCGCGATTAAGCTTATAACCTTTGTATTGGGCAATGTTTGAATTTTATTAGTGTTAAATTATCTCTGTAGCGGGCAATGTTTAAATTAAGCGGTAAGTAGGCCTATTAACTTTGAGAATGAATAGGGAATAATTCATTCACGTTTAAATTAGCCTACCGGAGAATATATGTCAGCGCTCAAGACGATTGTGCTCATTATAACTGCATGGGTAGTTACAATGTATTTGAAAATTAGTTTTAGCCGGTTCTGAGAACCGGGCACATACTTGCTATTTAATTTGTGTCTTAATTTGTAGTAGGCAATGTTTAAATTGTTAAGATTATGTTTTAATGGGTAATTAACTTTGTAGCGGGTAAATAAAAAATTCTTCACCTTTAAATTCGTGTCATATTCGAAATATAAACTTTGTAGTTGTACTTTTACCCGGTTCGGAGGACCGGGCACATACCTGCTAGTATATATATAAAGTAGACTGTGTATGTGGATTCCGATTCCCCATTGGCTAACTTAAAGATACTTGACCTTGTTGTCTCACATTGTACTTTGTCTATCTCGATTCCGACATGTTTCCGTCCCTCCTAGATCAATGGGTAGTGTACATGACTGCCATGAGGGCGACCTAGGTTCGAATCCCAACTGATAACATTTTGTTCTTTTTCAACTTTTTAAATCTCAAATGTATTGCTTGGTGAAAAGAATTTTCGATTTTTGTTTTTATGTATATACGAATTGTTTTTTTCAATAACCAAGGATGCAACTCTTAACTAATTTATTTTATAAACAAAGCTAAATTTACCTTAACGCGACTAACACTTTGAGTATTAATTATCGCCTACTCATTTTTGATGTTAAAAAAAAAGGATTTTTGATAACTAGACTTGTAGTCATTGTATATTTCTAAAAGACCAGAACTGGCCGTCAAGGTTGAAATCAAACTCAAAACACTAGCAAAAGCATGTTTTTTGTTTACAGAAATTGCATCGGAAGTTCATGATCTTTTCTGTTTGAAAAGAGCAGGTCTCATTAAGACTTGTCTACAGTTGTCATGCTGCACGTTTGGCTTTCTGTATCGTGTATATTTCTTTCATTTATTATTTTATTTCCGTGCGGGATTTATAAATACTTTGAATCAATCACACACGATGTAATAATATCCACAGTTTAATTCACATTGCATACACATTGTATCATTTCTTTCATATATATATATATATATATATATATATACATTGTTCAGACTCATACGTATGTATTACGTTAATAATAGGTCGATTAATGCTACATTTATTTGCTTTGTCCTATGTTTGTAAAGTTTTAAATTATCTATTAGCTTTATATACATATTTTTTTAGCCTAGAGAAATATATACGCGTTCTTTGTTGTTTGTTGCTCAAGGTTAAATGTGCTCTGAGCTTAAATTATGTTTGTTGGCAGCTCATTACAAATAGATTTATTATCATTATTAAATAATTTCTTGTAGGTGAGACTTGATTTGCGTTTTTAGGAGTCTTCCGCGAGCCATAGAAAAAAAATGCTCTGCGTGCCAGGAATGATCATCAACCCCATAAAGGAAACTACTTTTTTTCAGCTTCATTGGCCTGAGAACGAATTCTTACCCCCCCCCCCCCCCCCCCGCCTAGCCCCGTAATCGCTAAAACGTAAAAAAAAAATGTTGATTTTATAAAAATTTATAAAACAGTTTCTTTTCTGTACATATTAAGTTTGTTTTATCATGTGTGAAATGATTTTACTATAATGAAATCTACATTTTATTTACTTTTGTGTTCATACTTTAAAAAAAATTATATTTGTGAATGTTGACAATTTTAATTTTAACTATAAAAAAAAAGAATATTTTTGCCCAACTTTTTATTCATAATTTTTTTTACTTTACATTATGTTTGTTGGCAGCGCTATACAAATATTATTATTATTATTATTATTACTTCTAAAATATATTATCCTTGTATTTTTCTTTTTGAGCTCAATAATTTTTCAAACAAAGTGATAACAAATTGCCTATATATTTTGTCCCCACACAACTTTAAACAAAACTAGTCACTAAAAAAACATTAGTTGTATTGAAAAAAATGTGACAAAAAAAACTGCAGTAATTTGAGAGTTAATGTATAGCATTGACGCATGCGATGGTTTCCATACTGGGCAAAAGTAGGTCACCGATTAAAGATGAAGGATTTGTATAAGTGATGTCAGCAAGGAGTGCGCCTGCACGACAAGGATTAAAATTCTTAATACGTGTAAACATCCGCTTGAGATATTTGAAAGTAGTCTACGCACTTAAGTGGGTCTAAAATTGTACGCACTTAAGTGGCTCTCAAAATTGTACGCACTTAAGTGGCTCTCAAAATTTGTACGCCCTAATGTGGCTCTCAAAATTGTACGCACTTAAGTGGCTCTCAAATTTTTTTTATCCCAAAACGCCGATACATGCAACAACAAAAAATACTCCAACTTTTACAAGATACTGTGAGATATCATTAAGCTTGCTGGTATTTATTTTGTCACCATGCATGTTTCCGACCCATACAGCAAAACAGCCTGAACATTGGTGTTAACGATTCATAACTTGTTATTTAGAAGATTACAGACGTTCCCTCTAGATAGAAGATTATTACGTCCTCTAGGCCCAAAACTCCTGCAGGGTGGCAGGGATCGGTCGGCGGCAAGGATAGAACCCGCGACGTGTTGGATGAAAATCCGGTGAACTAACCTCAGGACCAGTAACTGTAACTCCGCCGTCACTCACAGTCCGATATATTAAAGAGATTGCAAGTAACGTGTAATCAGCTTCAATCATCGTTTGGATAGTAATAAAAGTATATTTACTAGATATTCATTACAGATAACAAGTAAATATAAGGGAGGGGGGTCGGGTTGCACAGGTGAAATATTGCCTCAGGTAAGTTTTATATCATTTTCGAGGCCTTTCCGGATGTAAGAAGTTGGAAAACAAGTCCTGCCTACATAAAGTAGACGATTATTCATGTTTTTGTCATTGTTACACACACAAGGGTAGATAATCGAAAAAAACGTTCTTTTCCTTATTCCCTTCGTTTGTTGGTTTCAGCCAAGAGTCTGTGCGTATACTCATTATGGACACTTTCGGTCTCTTATTTGTGCTCGCTGCATTACTTCTGGCTTATGCACAAGGTAATATGTTCATGTTTTTTTTTTGTTTGTTGTTGTCAAATGGGCCGTATTGCTGCTGAGAGTTAACAACTTTGCCCATTTTACAAGTCAGTCATATAAGATTGACTTGTATAAGGGGCAAGGGTGTTAACACTCAGCAGCAATATCTTTACAAGTCAGTCATATAAGATTGACTTGTATAAGGGGCAAGGGTGTCAACTCTCAGCAGCAATACGGCCCATTGGGTTGTTACTTCGAAATACAGCATATTGTTTCCATAACTATATTTCCTTCTTTGTTTCTAGTGGGGTTCAAAGTTTTCCAGAATGATAAAATCTGGTAGGAACACGGTGTGGTTCGGGATCATTATCTTATCGTGAATATCCTATCTATTACGGACGATTCTTCTATAAAGACGATTATTGCGTCCTACGTTCATCCGTGGTCCGAGTCTTGTCTTGCATCTTTATTAATGTTTTAAATGATGTTAAGTTACTGGTTTTACTGATTTGTTCAGGGAACCCATTCCATACCAGAATAACACTCTGGAAGAAAGAGAACTTAGATGAATTTTGGTACGAAGTGGGCGGAGTTTAGAATATTTTTTTGCTATTTGGGAGGTGAAATGATCGAAGGCTGTTTTCTTTTAACTGGGGTAGGCGGAGATTTCAATATTGTATGGTTTTTTTATGCGAGTAATTTTAGTTTTCTGTAAGAGAGGTGGGGCTTTCTTCTTAATATTGTTTTCTTTTTGAGAGGCGGAATTATCGATATTATTTTTTTATTGGAAGGTGGAGTATTTTGAATTGTGTTGTGTGTGTAACATATAAGATAAAGATATACGATGATGTAAGGTTTATTATATTGCAATAAATACTAAAATGTTATCTCACATTAGTTAGACATATACTAGAATATGCAACATCTGAATGGGACCCATCAACTAAAGAAAACTTTAATTAAGAAATAAGATACAATTCAGAAAAGAGCCGCAAGGTTCATAACTAGCGAATATTATTATTCACAACTGACAAGAGTAACACAGAAAGTTAATCGCTAAACCTAGAAACACTAGAGGACAGAAGGGCACCGAGTAAAGTAGTAATAATACATAAGGCATTAAACTCTAATTTAAAAATACAACACAATGACAATTTGTCACTACGCTCTGATAAATACAAGGACAAAACACTTTCCTTATCCCTTATGCAAGATCAAATGCACATGAGTACTCTTTCTTCCCGAGTGGCATCTGGGCATAGAATGGGTTACCTGGACAAACCAGGAAAACCAGTAACTTAACATCATTTTAAACACTAATAGGAAAGCAGGAGTAGACTCAAAACCACGGATGTGCGTAGGACGCAATAATTTTCGTTCACTTAAAATGTTTATTAGTTTTTGTTTACTTAAATTAGCACTAAATTTATCAGTATAAATGTCCCATTGAATTGTCCACTTAAAATGTGAGATTAAATTACCCACTTAATTTGTCAATTTAAATCTCCACTTAAATCCTTCACTTAAAATGTTTACTTAATTTGTCAACTTAAATAGTCCCCTTCAATTGTCCATTTAAAATGTCCACTTAAAATGTCCACTTAAATTGTCCAATTCATTTACCCACTTAAATTGTCAATTTAAAATGTCCACTTGAAAATGATCCCCCCCCCCTCTACACAGAGCCCGTGTGCAGGAACAACCTTCAGTTCAGCAGCAACAACTTCAAGTACACGCAGACCACCGTGCAAGGCGCCATCCATGTGTACAGTGTAGAACTCATCCAGCAACAGTCCAACAGCCCCTGCACCCCGACCACGTCCTACGGTCACGCCGGCCCTTACGTCTGGGTCAACGGGGGCTGCAGGGGCCTCTTCAAGGTCTGCTACGAACCTGGTAGGTCCAAGAGAAAGAGAGAGAGAGAGAGAGAGAGAGAGAGAGAGAGAGAAAGAGAATGAGAGAGAGAGAGAGAAAGAGAAAGAGAAAGAGAATGAGAGAGAGAGCAAATGTTATAGAATTGTATAGATAAAAAGAATGTTGTATGAATTCTAGAAATGTACAATAATTTATTAGATGTATAAAATAAAGCTATTCGAGTATGGTGGTCAAGCGGTAGAGCACTCGAAATGCCTGGAGGGTGTCCGTACCAAGTTCTGAGTGACAAAAGTCAATACTGGGCTGGGCATTGTGCTGGTCACACAATTACACTACTGTACCCAAAGGACCTCAAAGCTGCTGAAGTGTGTAAACCACCGATACGCCCCCCGTTAAGACTACTTTAATGAGATCACGCATGTTGTGTGCGTGTCCAAGATTTCAATGCACTGCCAGTGGGGAGGAGGCAATGTGCGCAACAGCCAGTATCAACCCCGACCTTGGTGCATGGATGTCCAGAGCTCGAATTCGCTCTACGGGGATGACACGATAATGATCCTGGTGAGATCCGCAGGGGGGCGGGGGAGGGAGAGGAGGCTGATGCCCTTACCCTTATTGTACGCGGCACGCCCTATCGGCTTTTTCTTAAAATCTCTCCTATGTATTATTGCTACAGGTGAAAACATTCAGGTGCCGTGTTTCAGTGACAACTTTAGGCAAGCCGAGTGCTTCGTTGGAAGAAACATCAAGTACTTGACAGTCAGCAACCAGATCTCCGGCTCACCCTGCACCCGCGACGTGACATACTGGTTTTTAGGGGCGTATATTTACGTTAACAGTGGATGCCGAGCCTACTTCAACGCCGGAGTAAAAACGTTACAATAAATGGTGGCAGCGATGAGTGGGGGGAGAAGTGTACTGAGTTTATCATTGTTGACTGAATTGTGATAATAGATACGCCGAAACGTAGAGGCGATTTTAAAATACAATTAATTTATAGATCCAGATAATAAAGAGTATTTATTGATACATTCTACTGTTTATTTGAATATACATGGGATAAAAAGGAGATGGAAATATGCCAACACAAAACAAAAGTGATCCAGATAAAAGAGATAGAAAGATAGATAGACATATACGAATTATGAATATGAAGACGAATAGCTTTCATCTAGTTTGATTCCCCTGCTGTAAACAACCTTGCTATTCTGCTCTTATGCCAGTTTTCGATAAACAGTTCAAAACACAATTACTTTATGTTTAATTGTTTTGTTATTTTGTGTGTGCGCCTGGAAATATAGAATCAATGTAAATTATCTAGTTATATTAATAGAACGGAAAAAAAGTAAGTGTTAGTCATAAATATATGTGTGATATTATATTTAAAAAGTTAAATTATACAATTTTTAAATTATTAAAAAGTGTAAAGAAAATGTAAGAATAATATTGTTACACATTTATCATATTGATAATTGTCAATTAATAATAATGATAGGTCTGATAACCGATTGAAAATATTTGTTTTACTTTTATTGATAATTTGTTTGGCAGTAGGCTATTGAGAATACTGATATTACCCTAATGCTAATGTTGGTTATACCCAGGTGGTGATATTAATAATACTCAAATAGGTAATAGTGACAATATCCCATTTACATTTTATAATAATATAAATAATATAGACTGCAGAATTTCATTTTTCTATTAATGGACGTGTTTTTCTTGTCTAGTAATACAACAGTACTCTTAGAGGCTGGTGGTAACAGGATGATGTTCATGTCATATAACATTATAACCAGAACATCAGCATAATATGTTTATCTTGAATACCACCAGTTGAATAATACATTAATATAAACATCTGTATCATTCATATCTGCGTCACCCACACATGTACCACCCAAACCACATTCTGCGTCATCCACACTTACGTCATTAAAATCTACGTCATCCAAGCTGATGTCATCCACACTTACGTCATAGAAATCTACGTCATTCAAACGGATGTCATCAACGTGATCTTTTCCTCGTGTTCAAAGTGTGTGCCATTCCTGCTGTAAGATTACATTAGCAGACGAACTTTCTATCCAAGGGTAGGTATTTATTTATTTGTATAGTTGTACAATATATCATCAAGTCCACTCATCAAAGGGGATACACTAATGAAGGAATCATTTGATAGTTATATAGATGAAGAGAGAAATAATGAAAGAGAATTAGTTAGTTATATGAGACATATAGATAAACACTTAAACAGAAAGATACAAATAGATACATAGATATATATGTTAAGAGTCAACTAGATGGATATCCGTAGATAAATAAATACAAGGATGTATAGATAAGTAAATTGATTGACATATGACCTATTATAGAGTGTGTATCTGTTACTGTATGTTACAGAAAAAAAACACACACAATAAAAAACGTAACAATGAAAAGGAAATAAAGTATCAATATTAATTATAAAATAATACGTATAAAATAATTAATGTAAAAATATAGAAACTATGACAAAAAATTATTCTGGCCAGCTATTTATTTAATGTTAAATGTTGTACGTTTTCATTCTGACAAATATAACTAATGCAACAACGTCATATGAGAAAATGAAAAACGAAAAAATGCAGAACAAAAATTTATTAAAATAATGAACACATTTAATTTTACACTCTAAAGTTAAATTTCAAAATTAAATAGCATTCACATTCAATTACAATAATGGAAACTAAAAGTTAAGATTATACAAAATGTATCACAGCAGATATTGTCTTTACTAATATATTAACATAATTTATGGAAATGTTGTTTGTAATCATGACCACCATGATGGTAATCTTTCTATGATTTAAAAAATTGGGGGAGGGGGTGTAATTCAGTCAGCTTCGGTCAACAAAGATTTCACAATACGCACCATATTAAATAAACGAAAACCCTGGTAAAAAATAATTTTGAAGGATCTTGGTGAGGAAAGTGGGGTTGTATGTTATCATCGGTTTTAAGCTTACGGTTTTATGTCTATGTGCCAAGTTTCAGCACAATAGTAAAATTAGTCAGCCAGAAACATAAATACAAGAAAGTTTTGCGAAGTTAGTGTAAAGGATTTAAAAAATATGTTCTACTTTGTAGGCTTGTCCAATGTATAGTTATCATATGAACGATTGATTACATAAAAAATACAAAAACTATTTTTAGCTTACAATTAATTTATATAAAGTTGAATTATGTAAATATATACACGTGTTAAAAATATTTTTATTGTAACAATAACTCGTTGTTAAAGCTTAACATTTTTTGCGTCAGCCGTAAAGAAAAAAAGAGCCTGTTCGCGCTGTGCATGATCTGTGGACATGTATCCGGTCTCGTCTTCTTGTGAAGGGAAGCCACAGTCGTTTTTAGATGTTGCAGACGCAGAGGGCGTTGCGTCCCTTGGATCAAGGCAAGGCGCCAAAATGAAGTCAATAAATTCTGCGGGCGGAAACAACATAAAGTAATTAGAGATTATTAGACTAACCATTAAAGCGTATACTGTAAGCATATTATTTAAATAAAAGCTTCAATTGAACAACAAACGATTTAAAGCAGATTTAAACAAAAAATGAGATATTTAAATGGATATTTTTTTATAACTATTTGTCAATAATGGCTAGGATTCGCTAAATAAAAAAGAAGAAACGGGAGAAGGAATGTGATAAAGAAAAGAAAAAAAAAGGTTATGGAATGTGATGCATACAAGAACATATGATGGCTACACTTGGAGCAAATCTAAACAATGGCTACACATAGACCACATATAATCACAAAAGGAACAAATTTTTACACACAAGGATTAAAGACGATCATACTAAGAACAAGGCTGACTACACAAGCAACACAGATGTTAACAACACAGTTACGTGTGTATATCAATCATGTTATAATAGTTTTCATATTGTATTTGTAGTTGTCTCTATAATTGATTTAGAGTTTTTAGTTTATAATTAATTTTGGGCGTGGAGATATTTGTGTAATATTGTACAGATCAGTATTGATTATAACGTAATAAAAACCAATATGTAATCTATTAGTTTTTATAAAGTTTTAGTATACATATTCTTTTGCATTCTGAAAACTCGTGCACTTTCTGCACCAAAACCTATTTAAGGCACGCATTGGTGTAGTTAGGTTGTTAAAGAATGATAAAGAAGCTAAGTATTATTGACCAATCAATTTGAATGTTAGTATTGTACACAAGTTCAAGCATTAATTTCTTCTTTAAACATTCATCGAGTAGCTTGAGTGTATTATTTCATAGTGAACCAGATGAAAGAAGACCCTGATACATATCAACACACAAGAAATAAAAAAAAGACCTTACAAGGAAGAAATATGATCATGTGATAAATAAAGATGAAAATTAAATGAAAGAAGATAGCAAAACGATCAAAGAAGACTGGTTAGCAACACACGGATGCCTGGTTAACGATACACTGTGTATTAGATAAATCATCACATACCTTATTAGTTAGATACACGGTGTTAGGATAAATTTCACAAACTCTGTAAAGAGAATAGAGAAAAATAATAAATGTAAATAAACAAGATATTCTTATTAAGGTGCCGTACATACAGAGCCCACACAATCTTATGTAGCGCCCTAGGGCAAAAGTTTCAGCGACGCCCCCTTGCGTACTGTAACTGCTTTGTTTAGTGCTATATTTAGACTATAATTGCCGCCCCAATAAGTGTCGACCCCGGGCATACGCCCCCTCTGCTCCCCCCCCCCTTGGGAGGGCCCTGCGTACGTAAATTACATCACGCATCTAGTAGAGGGGAAACGAGGGGGGGGGGGGTTACATTTGCGAGGATTGGTGACTTTAATTGGATTGTGTTTTAAACAATTAGACGTCACATAGAAACTAATGGGTCTTAAAATAAAATTGTCTACTTTTAAAACTTTTAATAAAATATTAATTACAATAAAATAATTTTGTGTTGCAATACTTTTATGAAAATAACTAGTCTAGACAATTTATTTCAAACATAGACATAAAAATTAATTTTGGCATCGCAAATATAGTTCACAATGTTCAGGGATGGAGGTTGCCTAGTTTTGTGACGTCATATTAGATGGGGGGGCTGACTTTTTGTGACGACTTTGTAACTTCCTATTAAAAGTGGGTCTGACTTTTTGTGACGACTTTGTAACTTCATATTAAAAGTGGGTCTGACTTTTTGTGACGACTTTGTAACTTCATATTTAAAGTGGGTCTGACTTTTTGTGACGACTTTGTAACTTTATATTAAAAGTGGGTCTGACTTTTTGTGACGACTTTGTAACTTCATATTAAAAGTGGGTCTGACTTTTGTGACGACTTTGTAACTTCATATTAAAAGTGGGTCTGATTTTTTGTGACGACTTTGTAACTTCATATTAAAAGTGGGTCTGACTATTTGTGACGACTTTGTAACTTCATATTAAAAGTGGGTTTGACTTTTTGTGACGACTTTGTAACTTTATATTAAAAGTGGGTCTGACTTTTTGTGACGACTTTTACTTCATTTTAAAAGTGGGTCTGACTTTTTGTGACAACTGTGTAACTTCATATTAAAAGTGGGTTTGACTTTTTGTGACGACTTTGTAACTTCATATTAAAAGTGGGTCTGACTTTTTGTGGCGACTTTGTAACTTCATATTAAAAAGTGGGACTGACTTTTTGTGAAGACTTTGTAACTTCATATTACCCGGTGGGTCTGACTTTTTGTGACGACTTTGTAACTTAATATTAAAAGTGGGTCTGACTTTTTGTGACGACTTTGTAACTTCATATTAAAAGTGGGTCTGACTTTTTGTGACGACTTTGTAACTTCATATTAAAAGTGGGTCTGACTTTTTGTGACGACTTTGTAACTTCATATTAAAAGTGGGTCTGACTTTTTTGTGACGACTTTGTAACTTCATATTAAAAGTGGGTCTGACTATTTGTGACGACTTTGTAACTTCATATTAAAAGTGGGTTTGACTTTTTGTGACGACTTTGTAACTTCATTTTAAAAGTGGGTCTGACTTTTTCTGACGACTTTGTAACTTCATATTAAAAGTGTGTCTGACTATTTGTGAAGGCTTTGTAGCTTTATATTAAAAGGGGGTCTGACTTTTTGTGATGACTTTGTAACTTCATATTAAAAGTGGTTCTGACTATTTGTGACGACTTTGTAACTGCATAAAAAAGGGTGTCTGACTTTTTGTGACGACTTTGTAACTTCATATAAAAATGGGTCTGACTTTTTGTGACGACTTTGTAACTTCATATTAAAAGGGGGTCTGACTTTGTGTGATGACTTGCGACAATAGTTGGAAAGTTGTAAAGGTTAACATGACCAAAACATAGTGACTTCATTTATGGACACCCCATTAAACTGGTGTTTAAATATAATTTATCGAATTTCAGCATTAATTTTGGTTAGTACAGCAAGCGAGAAGTGCAATATTAAAATATAACTATAATCTGAACAATTGTAAAACTGTATCCTTATACACAAAGAGACAATAAAAATATAAAGATCAAACGTTGCAGTATTTTATGTTTTAAATGTATGACTGACATGTAACTCACAGATATATAATAACTAGATCGCACACTCTGTACATTTCACTGAGCTATATATACATGGAGAGCTCAATCACTTAAAATATAGCATAAAAATGTTTGGAAAATGACTTTTATTGATAGATAAGTTTACCCTAGCAAGATGGCCGATTTGACCTGGGCATACATAAAATTAAATATGTACGTTTGATTTAAACACTTTCCGGAAATGCGTCCGTTGTTTGTTAATATTTCTCGATTGAATGCGTTAAATGACCTTAATATAAATTATTATTTGCGTAAGTATTGTATTATTTACTCTTATACGATTGTATTTTAGATTGTTCGTCACTCGGGTTATACTCATGCACGAAATAAATGCCATAAAAGCATATGGAAATAATAATATAATAATTATATTTTTAACATTATTACATCTAGCCTATATGGTCTACACATTGTGTTTGTTACAAACATGGCTATGAGATATATATATATATATATATATATATATATATATATATATTTATATATATATATATATATATATATACAGAGAGAGAGAGAGAGAGTATTATTATTTCAAAGTCGCCATTTTATTGTAACTAGGATATTATAATAGGTCATTTACATATGACTTTTGAACTGCACAGATCTATATACACAATGATATTTGTTATAACATACATAGCTATGTTTTTCCACCTAGATGTAAGTTTTAATAAAATGTTTCATGTAATACATTCCAATTGTTAGAGCACGTAATATCATATGAATTGTATATATTTTAATGTTAGCTATAGCTATTTACACATAAGCAGCTACTTTGTTTTTCCACATATATATTTGATTTTTTTACAATTCTTCACATAATACATTCCAATTGTTAGCCTAGCTAATTCGAATATGAATATTATGCTCCGATACCTTCGTAATCGATTTTGCCATCTTTGTTGACGTCAGCGACCTTGATCATGGCGTTGGCTTCTTCCTCCGTCAGGACGTCTCCCAAGGACGTCAGGACGTCCACGAGTTCTTTGGCATCGATGAACTTGTCGTTGTTCTTATCAATCATTCTGCAGATGACGAAAAGCCACAAAGTGATGTTAAATTATGACATCATTGATGGTTTTTAACATCCTTTACAACCCTTTACACATTTTGATTGAGCACACTGAAAAGTCTTAATGAGTCCTGAACTTTTGGTACAATGCATACATGAACTTCCGTTTTATTTCCAACAACAAACTTTAAATAATGTTTTCGGCTATCTTTCAAGTATAGCTTTTAGAAATACATAAAGGCTTCAACATTAGTTATGAGGAATCCATTTTTAACATTTGTGAGTATGCGATAATTAATTAATTAAAATGTGTTAGTTTACAACTAGCATACACTAAATTAAATTATCTAGCTCAGGTGTCAATGCATACACGTGTTTCCGGTTTACTTACGGAAAAGATTTAAATGAATTTTAAAATATCTTACTTTCAAAATAATTGATTATTCACGTCTATCGTTAAAAATCATTATTTTTCTTTTGGCAACATCTTTTGGAAATTATTTTAATCTTTTCTTACTTACAGAACAATAAGGAACGTAGCACATAGGCACGTTTTGTCAGTAAATTAACGAATAGGACCGGAAGTGTTGTAACGCATCGGCGTTTTAGGTTCACCATGCATGCATAATCGTTTAAATACTTTTTCAGGGATAAGTCATTCGGTACGATGCAGTAGATTGTAGGCCTACTGGGCGATGAGAAGCACACAATATGTTTAGCACATAATGCGCAATAGCATTTTTTTTCTGTTTCCGGAAGTAACATCGACGCCATACTGTTTAAGCGCAGCGGTCCTGGTTACACTATATATTGATGCTTATTTACAATGTCTTTTTCATCAAATCTACACACCGAACACCCAAAGTTAATTGTTCAGGCAAAAGGTACCAAAGATGTTTTGTAATAAACTGCAACAATGATGCGAAAACGATTGATTATCGTACAAGCATGTCTTTCCTGACTCCATAATTATAAAGGATAAACAACGGTAAGTTAAAAAGGTGTAACAACCTCATATTAACTCAGATTACATAATATTAGTAGCCTTGCTTTAGTCCTAAGATTGCTAAGGTAGATATCAGTTATAAAAAAGCCTTTTTATTTATGGTAAGCTTAGATATCCTTTCTCATTTTACTATAGATCTAGTAGCGTGTCTATTATAGCGACTGCTGCATTGCGTCAAAAAATGGCGGAATCTTAGCTTAACTTTTAGTGACTGCGCATATAGGGATTGCGCATTCTGTTCTATACCTATTCTGTGATGAGAAGTAGATCTTGTACGTTCAATTGTATCATGTAAACCAGGTGGACAACTCCGTCACACCTGTGTTATCTCACCTGAATGCGTTCACCATTTCCTGTTTTCTCTCTTCATAGCTGGATCGTTTCATCTTTTGCATGTAGGACTTGAAGTCATCAAACTCAATGACTCCATTACCTGGGACCGGAAAAAAACAACAACACTCAATATAAAAACTCCAGCATTAAAAATGTCCCTACTATAATTATATTTTTTTTTTCATTTATTTTTGTTTACTTCTGTTCTATCAATTTTAACTTTTTAACTTAAGTCAATTATCAATTTAAGCGCATGCTCAATGATGATTGATCAAACAATCAGAAAACTGCATGTATGTGTTATTTGTTTTTCTCCATATTGCCTGGTATTATTCAATGTTGTATGTTTATCTACAGTCAAATCATGGTTTACCTTTTACTTCACTTTTCGTCGGTTTCGATCTTCGTCAATTATTTCCCGCAAACAGAAATTTGTCACGGTTTCCGTTGAATGTCACCGTCTTTTTTTCGATTCTTTAGAACTGGTCCTAATACTGAGAGAACTAAAAAGGTAAGTAGACTCAGTGTATTGATACTTATGGTCCGTATGAACTGTTGTGAGCTATTTTATTTAGGGCATTGTGTTGGCCACATAATCAAGGCTTAACCGAAATTCGTCTCGGACATGCGTGTCATGTATTTATACTTAGTATTTTATTTGTATATTTTTGTTGAGTAATCTAAACGCGCTATGAGTGTGACGTTTTTGATAGTTACGTAAGTGCGTAATTCTTGTGTTGTTGTTTTTTTTTCAGAGTTGATTGCGTGTTTTTGGTAGCGGAGAATTGTTCTTGTGATAGAATATACTGGTCTCGATAATGGACCTTCATGTATAGAAAGAAATAATAAAGCTTGGAGTTGCTTTTCTTTTAAAAAGTGTGTCTTCATTATATTAACGTGTTTAAATTTTAAACCGCTCTGCTACAACACACCACCATGCAGATAGAGAAACTCCCACATGGACGAAGAATATCCTTCCAAATAATAATACCGGAACAGTTTATCCCGTCCCTTGCGTCTTGAGTACGCTAAGAAAAAATCTATGGAACGGTCATGGTCATGTGGAATGTTCTTTTCTTCTGTACATTAGTATCTGATATTCATTTCATTTCAACTTCATGGTTGTTTTTTCGGTGTTCAACTCTATATTTATTATCTTGCTTATTTGTTGTTGATTTTTTGGGAGCGATGTTCTTGAAGTGTCTAAAACGAATGAATTGCATTTTTTGGGAGCGATGTTCTTGTAGTTTCTAAAACAAATGAATTGCATTTTTTGGGAGCGATGTTCTTGAAGTGTCTAAAACGAATGAATTGCATTTTTGGGAGCGATGTTCTTGTAGTGTCTAAAACAAATGAATTGCATTTTTTTGGAGCGATGTTCTTGTAGTGTCTAAAACAAATGAATTGCATTTTTTGGGAGCGATGTTCTTGAAGTGTCTAAACCAAATGAATTGCATTTTTTGGGAGCGATGTTCTTGAAGTGTCTAAAACTAATGAATTGCATTTTAAAATTGACTAACACGATAATGGAGCATGGTGGCCGAGCGGCAGCGCATTCGGCTGTCATATCGAAGGTCCTGACTTCGAATCCTGGTGAAGGCTAGGAATTTTTCCTGGGACTCGAGGGTGTCCCTGAGTCTACCATCCTCTGATGTTTAGTTGGGGTAATGGCTAGGCATTGTGCTGGTCACACATCCCCTAGTATGCCGTGGCCACAGAAACTGGAGAATACTGCTACATCGGCCTTATGATTAATTTGGTCCGACGGGTACTATACTGATGCGATAATATTTCCTTCGAATTGTATCGGTTTCGAATCTCGCCGATTGTTTATAGATTAATTTATCGACTGAACTAGATTTGACTGTGCATTTGTGCATTTCAAATTCACAAACCAATATGTTTATATGAATGTGTTGCAAACAAGAGCACCAGAGCAAAGATTAACTTTATTTTTGTTTATGTATTTACTTTTGTAGGAGTCGGGAAAAAGTTGACAATTAAGTGAATAAAGAGGAAGACGTTTACAACACATCGTGATTTAATAAGTTCATGACGACCCCTAGTCTACGGTCATGGATAATCGAACATAACACACAAAGAAAAACAAGAACTACATGGGTCCACCATTACATGTTTCTTGACAAGACACACAATTGGACTGAAATCCCTGGACAATAGCTAGATGTATCAATTCCGTTTTTACCCCTCATTTTCAAAGCGTTATCGAATACACAGGGCTTAGTAGAGAACAATATGCAAGATCGAATCCGCCAAAAAGATTGATACTAATAATCCATTTAATTGAAAATGAGATTTTAATAAAATTTAAAACCCAGTGTTTTGTACGTCACCCAGAAAAAAAGGTCCTTTGCAATGTGACATTTAAATCTTTAGTCCTTACACCTTTAGTCTTTGAAAAAGTTTATCTTCCAGGGTAGAACTAACGAACTAACGAACTCTTCTTTAAATGTCATCTAAAACAAAAATCACCTACCATCTTTATCCAGGACTTTGAGTGCCCCGTCAAGCTCCTTCTGTGTCGGATCCAAGTCAAGAGCTCGGAACACTCGCCCCAGCTCCTCTTTACTAATGCGCCCATTTTTGTCCTTGTCAAAGAGCTGGAATACTTCTTTCCAAACTTAGAGAGAAAGACATAATAATATAAACATCATACATAATAATATATGCATAACAGTAAATTAATTTATCGAATTGTTTGGTGCTGTTTTGTTTCTTTCAAGACTGTTGTTGGCTTTGTTGGGTCTATTTGTTATTAGGGTGCGGTAGGTTGAAATGAATAGTATTGTAATTTTATCGTCTCTTATAAGACTTTATTCAGATCACAACAATAGGGCGCAATGGGGCGGGAGAGAGCGGAATGGTGTAGACAGTCGGCTGGCTCATTGGTTAGGACTCCGGGTTGTCAAATAAATGACCCAGGTTCTAATCCTGCAGCTGACCAATCCCTGCCTCCCTGCAGACGGTTTGGGCAATTGGTGTAATGATCTTATTTCTAGAAGGAACGTCTGTAAACTTATAAGAATTTAGTGATTCAACCCTTCGCAAACCAACACACTTAAAGCGTTTATTTATATGATTAAATTTTTATTTAAATGCTAGGAACAGCCACTGTCGGTGTGTCACTTATACCGCGCGATCCAGGCGTTGCCGAAGTCAGTCTTAGAAATTGATTTGCCTTATATTTTCAGTTCTTATCTCGTAATCTACAGTCGCGCCATTGGAAGAGCTTAGGCCTACCTGTGTTTGACTTAAGCTTAGTCTTGCATTTCGATAAATGCCTTTTTTTAAATTAATGGTGCCTGAGGGTAAAAAAAAATAAAACATAAGCTAAAACGCTTATCAGTGTCTGTGCCATATAAATCAGTAAACAACTACAAGGCTGCCATAATGATCAGCTGACATGAGAGAAATATTGTTAAAAACTGTAGATTTACTTATCGGAACCAGAAGATATTAATTGTTATGCAGGTTGTTGGAATTCGGCGGACAAATCATGACGAATCGATTAAAAAAAAACAACAACGTAGAAACTACGAAAAGTCGTTAGAAATCACGTTTTTTCACCGTCGATAGGCCTACCACTTAGTGTGACTGCTGGAATATGGTTGCTGTTAGTTGATGCATCAACTAGTAGTATAGGCTATCTACGTGATGTATGCTTTAAATAGCCTACAGCTCAACATTAAGAGGCCTATAGTCAATACAATATATTTACTGCGGCAAGAAATCCTGAATTTCGCGACAAACTCGTTCTAATTATGCGGCGTACCGCGGCTCAGCAAATGCAGTACCAGAGCCCTATAAATATAAGACTAATTATTTAAACCAAACAAATCCATTTTTTTGTAAAATATTAATCGATAAACAAGCATTAATCATAATCAACTAAGTTTAAATAACTAATCTTTAACTATTGACTCAGCAATTACGGCTATTTAGGTAGCCTATTTAATGATTAATTTTATGTGCATATTTTATTGATGTAATTTTTTTTCTTTTAGTTATGCCTAATGTTTAAATAGGGCATTAGCAATCACGTGACAAAAAGCACATGCTATTGGTTTAATTTGTCTAGTGGTGACAAATGGCAGCCGCATTACTTTATGCTTGAGAACGTTTTATCATTTCATGACGTAAAATATATAAAACACTGTCATGCGATGGAAATTAACATTCAAAGCTAAAATTTAAACCATTAAAAATAAATGGAATAGGTTCCGTAAGTACAGTATATTTAATTGAAGTTGTCGATTGTCGAAAGTTAGCATATCTTTACTTAGGCCTACTACCTAAAAGTAAAGCATAAGGCAAGTTGTGCAATATTTCACAAGAGCTATAATAGCCTTAAATCTTGGGTACTTCATTGACGGACTACTAAGGACTAGTATCACAGTTAAATATTAAGATTTATGCAAACAAATTCCTTATATTTTTGGTGTAAAATAGACATGGTAAAGAAAAATTTTATTCCACCATGTCTCCATCATGGCCTCTATTTACATAGTTACGTGACCTAGAAACCTAAGCCACGCCTATTGCAAACACTCTATTGGTTTTCCTGCCTAGTTCAGCAACTCATTAGGACGGCAAAAAGTATTAAACAACAATAAAAAGCATAGATAAGAAAATCATTATGTCAAATAATGCCACACGTTGATGATATAATAGTGTTTTCTAATCATTTCTTACTGCAGTCAACGGTTGTAGTTTTTTGTAAACGAAAAACTAAATTATAGCAACATAATAAAAAAAAACATGTTTGTTGTTATAAAAAAGTAATATTGTTGGACCCAAAATATCCATGTAGAATTGTAGAAGTATGTCTTTATAGAACCAGCATCTGTAGTATATTATAAGGTTACAACTAAAATCAAAGACTAAAATAAGATGGACCGCTTGCTTTAATATTTCTGCTATTTGATGACTAGACTCCGGTCTAGTAATTCGAAAATAATTTTTCAATGGAAAAGTAAGATTTAAATCGAAAGCTGTATACAACGAAAGTCTTTTGGACAGCTTAATAGGCTGCGCACGGAAAGCACGACTCTTCAGCTCTAAAAATAGAGCAAGCAGTCCATCTTATTATAAATCTTTGAATAAACACACACACGCATGAACGCAAATTCAGAGATAAAAGCCAACATTTTTAAATTGATCTAACCTTGTTCCTGCTCATGTTCTTCTTTCTCTTGGGCTCTTTTACTCTGTGGATAGAGAGAAAGGAGCAGGGCGAATCTGTTATAAAAAGTAAAGTAAGTTTTACTGTAAGTTTATAGACGTTCATCGCAAACATTACACACAGGAACCAAGCGGGACCACAGAGTACATGAATTTAGGCCCACAAAAAAACATGATACATGAGGCTCACAATGAAGATGTGTGAGGCCTGTGGTGAATTATTGTTAGGCCCACAGTGAACATATGTGAGGCCCACAAAAAACATACGTGTAGCCCAAAGAGAGCAGTGAGCGTATTATTGGCTCAAAAAGGATCCAGCGTGAGGCCCACAGTGAACATATTTCAGGCCCAAGGTGAACATAAAAACGGCCCACAGAATCAATAAATTAGGCCTACGATAAACATATTTCAGAGCCTCAGCTTTGATCACCTCAAGAAATCAGCGTCACTTACAACGCCAAAAACACAGCCGCAAGCGCTAAATGTCACAGTGTCCAACATTGGCCTAGTAACCGATACACAGTTTAAAAATAAATGTTTCGTTAATATTAAGTCTGTAAATACTGATTACTTTAAGAAACAAGAAATTGTGGAAAGATTTAAATGCTTTCATGACGTCACAATTTAAAAGTAGACATGATAAATCTACTTACCATTGTTTATACTGACAGCTGTTAGCTGGTTCTTGAAATTCCCCCAATGTTTACTTCAAAATGGATGACAGCTGTTAGCCGGTTCTTGAAATTCCCCCAATGTTTACTTCAAAATGGATGACAGCTGTTAGCCGGTTCTTGAAATTCTCAAAATGTTTTCTTCAAAATGGATGACAGCTGTTAACCGGTTCTTAAAATTTCTCCTAAAGTTTACTTTAAAAAATCGATGCCAGATGTTAGACGGTTTTAAAAATTCCCCCTAAAGTTTACTTCAAAATGGATGACAGCTGTTAGCTGGTTCTTCAAATTCCTTAAATATTTACTTCAAAATGGATGACAGCTGTTAGCTGGTTCTTCAAATTCCTCAAATATTTACTTCAAATGGGAAAGACCTAACTCTGAAGTCTTTTATTTATTCGTGTAAACAAACTTGAATCTAAAGAAGAAAGACAAAAATGGAAAAATAATAAGGAGTAGTAAAGTATCCCTTCGGAAAGAAATGATCATATTGAAGCAGCGTTCACCAGTTTCTGTGGCCACGGCAATGCATACTAGAAGATTTGTGGCCAGCACAATGCCCAGCCACCTTTACCTTAGCCCAACTAATGTCAGGTACCTATTAGAGCTGGGTAGACTCAGGGATACCCTCAAGTCCTGGAGAACAAATCCTAGCCTCCACCAGGATTCGCTAGTGCAACACGCTTCCGCTCGACTACCGTGCCCCAGTCTGGAGTAGTTTGTTCACAAATCTGTTCAATTGAAGATCATCTAGGACATGGGTGTGCAACGACAGGCCCGAGGGCTACAACTCGTCGCACCAAAGCTTTTTTTTATAGTTGCTCCAAACTGAGCTTCTTAAAATTATTTGTTTTAATTCATTGTATTAATTTTTTCCAACTAGGGTGTTTTCATTCTCTTCTTCGCAGCTGAGGAGATGTTGGGGTTGGGGGAGCCTGCCGGGCCCTGGTGTTATTTAAACTTTGATAGGGAGCCCGCAAACGTTAAGCCAGACTTGCTCTTCCGTAATCTGTTTGTCTATGCTTTTAGATGAAATAATTGTATGAGCTTCCCCCCCCCCCCCATTCCCACACGCACACCTAAACCGTCCGTCTAAATCGAATTACCTTGACATTCCAACAATAAGACATATGACCTCTTTTTCTCTTTTTTAAATATTTATTGGCCCGCTTTGTGAACAACTGAAAGGAAAGTGTGACCGCGGTTGAACGGAGAACTTAAAAACACGTATTATATTGATTGCAGGTGTATACATTGACTGTGTCCTGTTGTTGATCATGTTGACTACTAATAATATATATTTGCTCAAAGGGAGAAAAAAAATTCTGGATGAAAAGGAATGAAACGACACCGCTCCTAGTAAGGGAAACCTAATCTACGACCTTCACGTCAGCTGCGTGTTTTGAACTGCGAGACTGTTTATTTATCTAAGTGAAAAATGTGTATAGGTCTCTTAGTCAGTACGACAAAGTAAAGTATCTTGTCGGACCAAATTGATCATAGGGCCGGTGAAGCAGGGTTCACCAGTTTATGTAGCCACGGCATACTAGTTAATTGTATGGACAGCAGAATGCACGGCCGCCTTTTATTAACCCCAACTAATGTAAGGGTCCCATCAGAGCTGGGTAGGTCTATATATATCTAGGTCTATAGATATCTAGGTCTTTAGATGTCTAGTTCATTATATATATCTAGGTCTATAAATATCTAGGTATATATATATATAGGTCTATAGATGTCTAGGTCTATAGTTATATGGGTCTATAAATATCTAGGTATATATATATATCTAGGTCTATAGATATCTAGATCTTTAGATGTCTAGGTCTATAGATATCTATGTCTATATATATCTAGGTCTATATATACATCTAGGTCTATATATATAAATCTAGGTCTATATATATCTAGGTCTATAGACATCTAGGTCTATATATATCTAGGTCTATAGATATCTAGATCTATAGATGTCTAGGTCTATAGATATCTATGTCTATATATATCTAGGACTATATATACATCTAGGTCTATATATATCTAGGTCTTTATATATATAGGTCTATAGAAATCTAGGTCTATAGATATCTTGGTTTATAGATATTGAGATCTATATATATTTAGGTCTATAGATATTTAGGTCTATGGCCGTACCAGTTCAAAAATTAGTCTATCAATACCTAATGGCATATAATTTATATCAAGCATGGTATCACTATTTTATTACATAACAGCAACACACAGTAGCAGCGCATAACCAAAGACCATATCGAATTTTTACCTAGAAGCTTGAGAAGTGGGGTTAGCCAGTCCATTAAAAACACAATGGTTGTAAATTCTAGCATGGATCTTTCGCACGAAATTAAACAATATATAACTTTTATTTTTTAGCAATATTATAATAAGTTTATAATTGTATTAATATTTTACTATATCATCAAAGTTATTTCATAGTTTATAATTATGCATATTTACCTGTGGTTGAGAATACACTGTGTAGGAATGTATAGTTTTTAATACTGTCGTTTGCCTGTGTCATAAAAATTCTTGTCCGATACAGACCAAACCGGCAATTGATCTTCGTGTTTTATTTTTAAACAAATGCCGTGCCGAGGGAAAGAAAAGAAATCAGCACACCGCGAATCCGACACTGCCCCCGCCTCCTTTTTCGCAAACAAACCTATGTAGGTCAGTGCCGTGCCCCAGGTCCCTCGGATAGAACAAACTCTAAATGAAGTGGTGAGGGTGGGGCGGGGGTAGGATTATCGATTTTATGGAGTCCGCCATTATTGTCAGTGCTTGTCAAATATTGGTAGTTATAGATCTGTGTGTGACAGCAGTGGCGTAGACAGGTGTAGACAGGTGTTTAGTGGTTGGGAAATGTGGGGCAAGCTGTTCAAAAAACAGGCGTATTTTATTCAAACTTTTTATGAATTAATATTATGGATGAGCGAAGAATCAAATATTTTCTTTACAGAAGGACCGTCTGTAATATATTAAAAGAAATCATCCTATTACGAATAGATAATATGTATAATTAAAATGTATAATTGAAATGTATACTTAAAATCTATATTTAAAATCTATAATTATATATAATTAAAATGTATAATTAAAATTGTTACTTAAAATGTATAATTAAAATGTATAATAATAATGTATAATTTAAAAGAATAATTAAAAAGAATAATTGCAATTTATGATATAAAATGTATTATTATAATGTATCATTAAACTTAGATTGATTAAATATTTCATTGCCACGGCAGACGGCCAGTCAAAAAATTATTGATAGTGCGTTATTTTAAAGAAAAATAATTTCAATGGAAAGCAAAATTTATTAAAAGTCATAAAATTTTAAAATGGTCATATATTCACTGTGAAATAAATCACACATAAAAATGTAATAGGAAAATGTTTAATCATTAAATCATTTCTTATCTGTTACCGTAGCGCCGTCTAAAAAGAAGATTATTGCGTCAAACGCTTATCCTTGGTTTGAGTCTAGTTTTAAGTTCGGATTTGGGTTTTAAATGATGTTAAGTTATTGGTTTTCCTGTTTTGTTCAGGAAAGCCATTCTAAGTGCTGATGCCAATCTGGAAGAAAAGATAACTTATATGCGATTTAAAAAAAAAATATTGGCATAATGAATAATACATGTGTTTTTAATGTCATGCTTGCCCATGTTGAAGAAATAACTCAAACTAACAATGCTAAGGAAGTGGAGATGGATTGGACACACCCTCAGGAAAGATAACAACAACAGAGCTAGACAGGCCTTAGAGTGGAATCCCCAGGGTAAACGGCATAGTGGAAGACCCAAGCTATCATGAAGACGAAGCATACTGGTTGAAACCGAAAGAACTGGAAAGAGCTGGGAAGAATTGAAGCGACTAGCAAGAGACTGTGAGACAGAGGCCCTATGTTCCACAAGGAACCCAAAAGACAGATGATGATGAATGCTAAGTATCTAGGATTATAATAAATGATAAGTTTTCTTGGAATCCACATAATGATGAAGTAATTAAAAATCAAACAAACTATTAGGATTCATAAATAAGAACATAAAACAAAAATGCTATATCACATTAGTTAGGCCTATACTAGAATATGCAGCATCTGTATGGGACCCGTTAACTTAAGAAAACATAAAAAAATTAAATCAAATTAAGAAAAGAGCTGCAAGGTTCAATACTAGCGAATATTCACAACTGACAAGAGTAACACTAATAGTTAAATCACTAAACCTAGAAACTTGAGGCAGGGGTCGGCAACTTTTTGTTAATAGTGTTTCCAAACTAAGATCTCTACATCATTCAACGTACCAACAGCCTGTAAGTTAACCTGCTCTACTATATTTTGTTTATAAGACAATTTTGTTAGCGCCGTAGCAAGACCAATGCCAAAAGCAAATGAGCTTCATAGAGCAAAATGTTAAATCGTCTTAACTTTAAATAAAAATTAACGTGTTTGTTATATTCATCTGTTGTTCTTATGCATTTAGGTCTATAGTAAAAATAATAGAAAAGTTATTATTCAACTTTTACCTAAAAGTGTCCATTGATTTTAATATAGAAGACAGTATATCATTTTATCACCTGTTATTATTAGCTCATTAAATTTGATCTTCAAATAACTAAGATTTTCTTTCGTATTTTAATCAAGTAAATTGTTTTTAACCACTACAGTTAAGCGAACTGATAGATAGTTATCATTCAAACTGGGTAGATAATGTAGTGTTAAAAAATGTAAATATAAGCTATTTAGTCATATAATATTTATATATAAACTTGATGACGCATGCCAAAAATTTGGCTTCAGCATTAGTCAAAACAAAACCAAGGTACTGGCTCAAAACGCTGCAACTGTGCCATGCATCTCTATTGGTGGTCATCCACTAGAAGTAGTTGACGAGTTCTGCTACCTTGGGGCCAAAATCTCAAGCAATGTGTTCCTAGATGGGGATATCAATAGCAGAATAGCTAAAGCCATGGGCACTATGGCAAAATTAAAAAAAAGTCTGGATGAACTCACTGCTCACACGCTCCACTATGTCACTAGTTTATCGAACATGCTTTCTGAGTACCCTGCTGTACGGCTGTGAAACATGGAGCACATATTCCTGGCAGGAGTAAAAATTTAACACCTTCCACCTCAGGTGTCTCAGACGCATTTTAGATATAAGATGGCAGGACAGGGTTTCAAATGCAGAGGTCCTACGAAGAGCAGGGTGTCAAGACATTACTCTCAGTAACAGACGTCTCAGCTGGCTAGGTCATGTTCGCCGAATGCCACAGGGTCGACTTCCACAGGACATCCTTTATGGAACATTAGCTTCGGGACAGAGACCTGTTGGACGTCCAAAACTGAGATTTGCGGATGTCTGCAAAAGAGACATGAAGCACCTCCAAATTGACTCAAACAGTTGGGAGATCGTGGCGCAGGATAGGTCCAAGTGGAGGGCAGGAATCAAAGAAGGTTTCTCCAGGCTTGCGGTAGAGGAGCGCGCCAGGAACAAGAGGGTGGAGAAAAATGTGGTCCCCTCCGCTACCTTCATCTGCAGCCACTGTGACCGTGCCTGTACGTCCAGGATTGGCCTCTTTAGCCATATGAGGGCCTGCAAGGGAAATGGATCGTCCTCACGAGACGTAAAATGCCGACGAATATTTATATAATTTGTAGCCATTATTTTTTTTTCATTACGGAAAAGTTGGAAACATATTAAATTATTTTAACGCAAAGAAAACGGATTTATTATCTCCCTTTGTTTTGAGTAGGCCTACTTCAAATTTACTTCTGAAAAAGCCCATCTATCTATATTAAATAAGGGATATAATTCAAATGTTTTCAAATTATTTCACGGCAAGATATATACAGTTTCAATGAAAATCATTTCCAGTGGTCTTCCCCGTCCTGATAAAATGCAAGTTCAACTCACTGAAATGTGTCGCCTTGTCATTCAGAAATATCGTCTTTAACTGTCAGTTTTCCTAATTCAATATCGGGAAATGTTCTTATTTTTTTTTATCAAAAAACAACTTAATTGCATCAAGACAAGAAACGAATCTATCCAAGACTTAACCTCGTCTTATCCAACGAACACTGTATGCGACAACAGATCTTTATATTCAGTATCACTTTCTTGTAGAAGAGACTTGCCTGTAAATCAATAAAGGGTGAGATAATATACAATCGACTTCTTTTACAAAAGATTCAATCCCAGTTCACAAGTCTAATGATGAATTGCATACAAACTTCCTTGAACAATAACAGTCGAAATTGTGATTTTCATGAAGTGTATCACGCAGCAGCTGTTAATTATGCTGATATAGCGGTACGTTGATGACTTGCATTAAAAATCTCTTTCTTGCCAAGTCTGGCCACGCGTGGTCCGTTAAAAGTGCTTAGATTTAGTGCAAGGGGTCTGGAACAAGACGACCTTGCAAGGTGCTAAAGGTATTTCTGCCCAACTATACACTATTTGCCTCCCATCACTACACAGAAATTTTGGATAAGACACTGAGTATGATTATTATAAAAAAAAAAAAAGAAAGAAAATGTCCACGTTTTTATTGTAAAAAGTATACGTAATTTGGCAAGCTTTTGTCCTCGGTCTATCGGTATCTTCACAGTAATATTAAGAAAAAGAAGAAGATATATAGAATACAGCAATTATTGGACAAGTCACTCAGGAAAGAAAGCTATACTGCATGAAAAGGGGACATTAACATAACCTTTGGTAATAATACGGTTTTTAAATAGCATTTCTATTTTTTTTCAAAGTTTCTCTAAACTCTAAACTTAGAAACATTTTTAAAAATAGTTTTTAATTATAGTTTTCTAATTAAATTATTATTGTATTTAATGATAAGAAAATATTAATTTGGTTAACATCCTTTCAAGTACAAAGCATTCTATACTTAAATCAGGTAGGGGTCGGCAACCTATGGCATCTCGTGCCATACTTGCCTTATAGGGAAATTTTCAATGGCAAGCGGAATACCCCCCAAAAAAGGCAATTCAAGTCAATTCTTTACTTAAAGATGCTTATGATTTTTAACCCATTGTCACGCTAAATGAGTTAGAAAGCTTATTTTGGCACACTAATATCAAAAGGTTGCTGACCTCTGATTAATGTAAAACATTCGCGTAGTAGGCAGACAGCGAAAAAGCCAGAGAGTAAGGGAGATAATTTAAACTTTAAAAACAATTCTAATGATATTGATCTCTTTCTTCAAAGTCTTGTTATTTAAATATTAATTGTTAAACAGCACTCAAAAAATTTGATCGTTAATATAAAAAATTCAACTTTTTTTAAAGGGCATTTTCCTTTTTAATACTTTTGATTATTCAATTTTCTTTCTTATGTTAACATTGTTTCAAATAGCGAATACCATGTTCATGCAGAATATCTGATTTGTCTAAGACGCATATTAAGGATCTCTTGAAAGGACCGCTTAACAAACAGCAAGGTCTTGCAACGAGCTAACATGCTTAGCTTGGTCACTCTCCTTCGCCTACGACGTCTCCGATTGCTTGGTCATGTTTCCAGGATAGAGGATGGGCGAATCCCATAAGACCTGCTATATGCTGAGCTCGCTGAAGGCAAGAGGGCTACTGGCCGCTCCCATCTTAGGTTCAAGGACGTCTGCAAGTGCGATCTAAATGCTATAGATGTAGAGGTCAAAAACTGGGAGTACCCGGCTCAGAACAGAAGTAGTTGGAGAAGTACCCTACACACCGGTACAAACGCTGCTGAGGACAGACTACGCCTTATCGCGGATGCTAAAATAGCAGCGAAGAAAAGTAAATAACAAAGGCTGCCCCTGACAAACGCTAACGGTCCCGCTTTTAAGTGCCAGTGGTGTGACAGAGCCTGTCTCTCACGGATAGGCCTGGATAGGTCTACACAGACAATTCTGCAAGGCTAGCCAAACCACTAATCGTCTCTCGATACTATTGAACCAATTATGATGATAGGTCTCTTTGCCATCAGTGATGTGACATCAGTAAGATTTATTTCATTTAATTTTTATGTCCAAACTAATATAAAATGAATAACAAATCCCTGACTAGTTAACTAGCCTTACACATTTCTCGTTAAAAGTATAATAATTATAATTTAGTATATTCAATAACTACTACAATTTAGTTATAAGCCGTACACTGCGATGGGAAGGCATAATATAATTTATTTGCTAGCTGTAGAATTAACTTACACGCAGTCGAGGTTAGATACTAGAAATGCAGTCTTTTTAACTTTTTAACCGCACAGTTGAGTTTAGTCGTAGTGTTTTATTACTAACTAGACAGTTTACTTGCTAGCTAGACAGTTTACTTACTATCTAGACAGTTTACTTTTAGCTAGACAGTTTACTTACTAGCTAGACAGTTTACTTTTAGCTAGTCAGTTTACTTACTAGCTAGACAGTTTACTTGCTAGCTAGACAGTTTACTTGTTAGCTAGACAAACTTGCTAGCTAGACAGTTTACTTGCTAGATAGACAGTTTACTTGCTAGCTAGACAGTTTACTTGCTACCTATAAAAGTTTACTTGCTAGCTAGACAGTTTACTTGCTAGCTAGACAGTTTACATACTAGCTAGACAGTTTACTTACAAGATATACAGTTTACTTACTAGCTGTACAATAGTTTTAGTTTAACTTATTAATATTCACTTTTTCAAAGGTGACCGTGTTTTTTTAAAATTATCGTAACCTTTTTCTTTTATATTGTTATATTATAGATTATAGACTATAATACATATGGACCGCTTGCTTTAGTATTTCTGCTATATGATGACTCGAAAGACTGCTTTTCGGAATTTCCGATTCGTTATTTCTTTTCGTTTTATTTAATCGCTTCGATTTGATCAATGAAAAATTAAAATTAACATCGAAAGTTATATACAGTTAAAACATTTAAGAAACAACGAGGAGCGTAGTAGTAATTTAAGACAGCCTTATTGGATGCGCACGAAAAAAAAAAGTACATTCTAGGCCTAAGCTCTAAAAATAGAGCAAGCGGTCCATGTTATTATAGTCTATGGTTATATTTAATTGCTTATACCCAATGTTTACAAAAAGTTGATTGGCAAGTCTAAAAATAAATGGGTTTTACCACCATGATATTACTTGTAATGTTTAATTAAAAATAGAGCTTACGTTTTGATTGAATGAGAAGGTAACACCGACAGTCCTACAGTATTAAGTTTTAAGGCCCATTTTTATTAATTTCACTACTTTGTGCTATTTTTAACTTTATAAAAGTTAACACGTTCGTTTTATACAAGCCCTAATGTATTTTATTTAAAGTGTTACAGTTTAAAAGCTCATTGATTCGATTCTAAAGCCATACATATATTAATATTTTTTTCCTACATGTCCAATTTATGGTGTTTTGACGAAAGTTGTGAAAATATCCTAAAATTTTTTTTTTTTCAATTCAAGAAAAAGCTACAAGAACAATGAACGTGACTTTGTCTAAGACATACACTGTTTGGCAAGTCCATTCATAAGGTAAATTTTTTTAGGCTCATTATTGCTGTTTTTGTTGTTTTAATTGATCGATGAGTTACCAAAGACTATAATAATGTGGGCCGCTTGCTTTAATATTTCTGCTATTTGATGACTTGAATGACTTCTTTTTGGAATTCCCGATTCCCTTTTGTACTGTACACTTACGTTTTATTTAATCGTTATGATTTTCTCAATAAAAAAAAAATTAAATTAAATTCGAAAGTTGTATACATCGGAAACCTCTAATCATTTTAATTTTATTTTTCTCACGGCTAGATTTTATATGGATTTCTGTGCATTTTTATAATCTTAAATACAAACTGAACATTGAACGTTTTAATAGGTTTTTATCTTTAGGTTATAATATTAGTTGAGAGAAAAAAGATATTACAAATCAATAATAATGCAAAGCTTGTGCCAAATATGCTTCTATAAGTTAGTCTATACTTGGATCAATTTTTCTAAGCTAAGACTTTAAAGTATTTACACTCCACTTCGTTCACATTTCTTCTCTTTCTTGACAACATAATTGTAATTCAAATAAATACAAGTTGTCTGTAAACAGTGTAAGGGTATGAGAATGAAATTGAGCGGTTGTTGTTTTTTTTAGCCAAAGTCGATAGTTCTAAAGAAATTCATGCTTTTTCCATTTGCAACCAAACGTTATGATAGTCATTTTTTAAAATTACAAATTCTATGTTTAGTTCTTTATTGATGCATAATACATCGACCAATTCCTTATGCCTCATTGTAATTTAGCACTATTCGAATTGAACTTCGATCAAGTGTATGTGAAGTGAAAAAATGCTATAATTCGTTTTTACTTACCAAATCAACATACGTTTTTCCGAGTTGTCTCTTTAACTTCTCTAAAGCTTATCTTATACATTACATACGCTCCTTATGTAAAAAAAAAGATTATTGCATCCCACGCTCATTCGTGGGCAGAGTCAAGTCTTGCATTTTTATTAATGTTTTAAATGACGTTAAGTTACTGGTTTTCAGGTAACCCATTCCATGCCCATCGAGAAGAAAGAATACTTATGTGCATTTGTTTTCGCAAAACGGATAAGGAAAGGGTTTTTGTCTTTATGTTTATCTGAGCATTGCAATATGTTCTTATTGGGTTGTATTTCTAAATTATAGTTTTATGCGTTATGTATTATTAATACTTTACTCTTTGCCCTTCTGTCCTCTAGTGTTTCTAGGTTTAATTATTTGATTATTGGTGTTACTCTTGTCGGTTGTGAATATTCGCTAGTTATGAACTTTGCAGCTTTATTCTGAATTTGTTTAGTCTATAGCTTAGTCTATAATAATACGACCCAGGAACAAGCTCAAATGCTCTCACATATTTCATTTTACAATAAGATTTCTTTCCGTTCGCTATTTATAAATGTAAATACCTCAGCTGTGTTAGCTCACCCAGTGTACTCGTAATGGGAGCGTATAGTATGTTGTTTACACACTTTACTAATCTATAAAGATGTCAAAATACGGGGCGATCTTTTCGTATCATACGTCTATAGTCCAAAGCGTTACGATACTAAAAGGTGGATCAAAGGGCACGTCAAGTATGTACACTACACTTCTCTCATCACCTGCACAATCACCCTTGGTATCATCATCATCATCGCCTTTCGTCTCGTCTGGGACATAGGACACGAACAAAGGCTCTCCAGGCATCTCGGTCTTGGGCCAATTTCTCTAGCTGTCCCCAGTTGCGACCACTCTTTTTGGTGTCTGCCTCCAACTCCCTTCTCCAGGTCATTCTGGGTCTACCTCTCTTTCTCTTGCCCTGTGGATTCCAGGTAAGGGCTTGTCTCGTGGTGCTGGTTGATGGCTTCCTAAGAGTGTGTCCAATCCACTTCCATCTGCGCTGCCGGATTAGTTCTTCCACCGGTTCCTGTTGAGTACGTCGCCAGAGCTCTTCGTTGGTGATGACGATGGGCCAGAATATTCTCAGGAGGTTTCGGAGACATGAGTTGATAAATGTCTGTAGCTTTCTAGAACCAGCTGCTGTTGTTCGCCAAGTTTCTGCTCCATACATCAAGACAGGTTTCACAGTGGTGTTGAATATCCTGACTTTAGTCTTGAGGGTCAAATTGCCACAGGTCCAGACCTTTTTCAATTGGTTGAATGCAGCTCTCGCCTTGCCGATTCTCGCTTTTATGTCAGCATCAGTCCCTCCTTGTATATCGATGATGCTTCCGAGATATGTGAAGCTTTCCACTTCCTCCACGACTGTTCCTTCCAGTGCTATAGGTGTGTTACTTGACGTGTTAATCTTAAGGACTTTGCTTTTTCTTACATGTATGTTCAGGCCGATGCATGCAGAGTAGTGTGCTACGTCGTTAGTTTTCTCTTGCATTTGTTGCTGTGTGTGTGACAATAGGGCCAGATCGTCTGCAAAATCCAGGTCATCAAGCTGCTTCCATAGTGTCCACTGGATGCCATTTTTCTTCTGCTCTGTAGAAATTTTCATTATCCAGTCAATGGACAGCAGGAATAAAAAAGGTGAGAGCAGACATCCCTGTCTGACACCAGTCTGTACACCAAAAGCTTCGGTTGTTTGGTGGTCATTAACAATTCTGCAAGATAGTCCTTCATAAGAAGTTTTAATTATGTCTGTTAATTTTTGTGGTACCCCGTAGTGTCTCAGCAGTTTCCACAGAGTACATCTGTCAACACTATCAAAAGCCTTCTCATAGTCGATGAAGTTAATATATAGTGGCGAGTTCCACTCCAGGGATTGTTCTACTATAAGTCGCAGTGTGGCAATCTGGTCTGTGCAAGATCTGTCTTTTCTGAAACCTGCTTGTTGGTCCCTAAGATGGGTGTCTATTGCCTCCCTCACTCTATTTAGCAGTACTCGGCTAAATACTTTACTAGGTATGGATAGCAGAGTTATTCCTCTATAATTTGAGCAATCACTAAGATCACCTTTCTTTGGAAGTTTAATGAGATGACCTTCTTTCCATTCTATCGGTATCTTTTCTTCCTCCCATATCTTCTTGAATAGAGTGTATAGCATCTCAGTGCTGGTTGTAATGTTTGCTGTCAAGGCTTCTGTTGGTATTCTGTCTGGACCTGCCGCCTTGCCTTTCTTTAATTGTTTAATTGCTCTGGATATTTCTTGTTTTGTGGGAGTGCTGCAGTCTATCTCTAGATCTTGTTCCGCTGGCTCTATGTTGAGAGTGTGTTGTGGGGCTGGTCGATTAAGGAGTTCTTGAAAATGTTCTATCCATCTTTTTTTCTGACCCTTTTTGTCCGGTATTGGTTTTCCATCTTTATTTTTAACTGGTCTCTCTGGTTTATTAAATTTTCCAGATAATTTTTTGATTGCGCTGTATAATTCTCTTGTGTTTCCATGGTGAGCGGCTTCTTCTGCTTCACTTGCTAATCCTTCTATGTAGTTCTTTTTATCTGATTTTATACTACGCTTAACTTCTTTATTTGCTTCTGTGTATTCTGCTGATGCTTTGGTCTTTTCAGTTCTGGTGCGGCTGTTGTTTAGAATTTCTTTCTGCTTTTTCCTATATTGGATTTTCTCCCTAGTTTCAGCAGAAATCCATTCTGTATGCACTTGTTGCCAGGGGCCCAACACTTCTTCGCATGTGGTTGTGAAGATCTCTTTGATGTCTTTCCACTTTTGGTCTATTGTTTCTCTTCATCTAGGTTTTGCAATATCTGGAACTTGTTAGAGATAGTAATTTGGAACTCTTTTAGTTTGGACTCATTTTTCAAGAGGTTGGTGTCGAATCGTTGGCGCTTATTTCCCCCATTTGTCCAGTTCTTTTTCAGTTTAAGTTTTATTTTTGCAATTAGTAGATGATGGTCTGATGCTACATCTGCACCTCTTTTAACCCTAACATCTTGGAGAGATCTTCGAAACTTTTTGCATATGCACACATGGTCGATTTGGTTGGCCGTTGACATATCTGGTGAAATCCATGTCGCCTTGTGGATATTTTTGTGCTTGAAGAGGCTACCTCCGATGACCAGTCCATCTAAGGCACATAAATTAGCCAATCGTTCCCCGTTTTCGTTCATCTCTCCCAAGCCTTGTGTTCTCATGCATTCTTCAAAGCCTTTATTGTTGCTGCCTATTTTAGCATTTAGGTCGCCCATTAGTATAATCATGTTACTCCTAGGACATTTCTGGACAATGGATCGCAGTCTGTTGTAGAAGTCATCTTTGTCTTCTTCTTTACTATCATTAGTAGGAGCATATACCTGTTCAATGTCCATATTGACTTTCTGTTTTTTTTGTCTTAAATCTTGCGGTGATTATACGTGGACCGTGGGCTTCCCATCCCAAAAGTGCGTTCTGGGCATTTCTAGAAAGCATAAGTGCCACTCCTTGGTTGTGAGCTGCATTTTCGTCTTCATGACCTGAATACAACAGCAGTTCCCCTGTGCTGAGCTTAGTCTGACCTGAGCCTGTCCATCTAGACTCGCTTATTCCCAAGATAGCTAGTTGGTATTTCTGCATTTCAGCAGCAACTTGGGCAGTTTTTCCAGTTTCAAACATGGTTCTTACGTTCCATGTTCCTAGATTGGTGGTGGTCCTGGTGGAGAGGATGGTTGTCCGTCGGTTGGTTTTCAGTTGGCTTTGGCCACCCAACTTCATAAAATCTCTGTTAGGAGACCCATCTTTTCCAAGGTCCGAGTTTTCTTTTGAGTTCTTTGTTTGCGTTTTTGTAACAAGTTTCTTTTTATATGGCTGGGTTGTTAGCCCTGCGCACAACCATATGGGGAGGATTCCCCTCACAGCTTTCTGGATCGCTGCCTATTTTTTCGGGTTAGGTTCCCTAGCCTTTGTGGATCCCTCCACTACCTGCAAGGCAGCAGGTTCCGATTTTGGTCCGCCCCGGGTATTTGATTTCCCCGGTACCTACCATATCTGGTGGGCATTCCCATATCCGCCACCTGGGGAGGCGCTCGATGGAAGATCAGAAACTCCACACGAGTCACCCTTGGTAGCTCGATCATATATCTGCACTGTCACCCGGTAGAAAATTTTCCAGACAATAGGCGCGGACATCCGGGCACGAGGGTGGAGTTGAGAGGTCTTGTAGCCTCTTTGTAGTACAATGCTCCGCGGATGCGTTAGCCCACCGATGTACTCTCATTGCGAGCGTATCGGTGGCTTACACACTTCTTAGAGACCTGGATATGTACTCTCTGGTTTAAATTTCCATAGAGAATAGTGGAAAGTGGGTCGCCCGTCCCATCTTTTCGAAAGTTGACAAGACGAGGGCACTCCCGCAGAATATGCTCCACTTTCTCATTCTTCCTCCACACAATGGCGACACCGCGAGTAGAAGTTAGGTCGGAACCTATAAGTTCCTTTGCGATATCTATACCCAGACTGAACAGCGTATAAACTTTTTTTGGTACACACTTCCCCAGCATTGAGGTCCATGGGTACATAGATGACTAATAAAACCTCGTGAATAACTTAAGGCTTATTTACCAAGGCTGAAACTACAAGTACATATTGTTTATTTTCAGCCAAACAACTAGAACTTTATAGCAGTTTAGATTAACGCTATTATCATTTGGCAAATTCTAATTTAGTCCCATCCATGAACAGGGTTCGTACTTTTAGTTAGTATAAACTATTTAAAGAAATAAATTGCTATTTATTATACAAGCTATAAGTAAGGTGTACTTTTTAATAAGATAAATTTGTTTACATACATTTTTTTTTAAAATCTTGTCTATTCTGCTTTTAGGAAATGTTCCAAAAGAGTTTTGGTGAGACGAGCCATAATTCAAAAGGTAACTTTACTTTGAAAAAAATAGTCAGAACGTTTATGTATTAATAATAATAATAATAATAATAATAATGGCTCCTTCAGTCTCGAGAAACAATCAATTTATGCTCCCCTTTACAACTGCAAAGGCCACTTTTGCAAATTCGGCGGTGGCTGAACAGTCTGATTCTTGAGTGGCAGTCCATGGAACAATCGAGGCATCTGTATTGAGTAGCAGTCTGTTCATCTGGCGGTTTTGCGTCTTTTCTCTTCATTCTTTTCTCCAGAGATTTTTTGGCTCTCTTTGTCTCAGAGGCAGATACACCAGCATGAACGGCCTGTTTCCATGATGTGCGATTCTTTGCAGACTGCTACCAGGTTTGCAGGTCGATGTTTGTAGACATGGGGTCACGTTTCAGGACGTCCCTGTAGTTTAGTATTTGTCGCCCTGGGACCCTTGTGCCACACTCCAGCTCTCCATACAAAATGTCTTTAGGGATGTGGCCGTCTTGCATCTGGCTGACATGACCCATCCAGCACAATCTGTGTTGGGTAGCAGGGAGTATATGCTAGGAATATTTGCTCGGTCCATGATCTCATGGTTGGCTATGTGGTCCTTCCAAGTGACGCCCAGTATTCGGCGCAGGCATATCATGTGGAAAATGTGGTTCCTGGCGCATGTAGGTTGACCAGCTCTCACTTCCGTAAAGTAGTATATTGAGAATGCATGCAGTGTAGACCATCATTTTGGTGGCCTTCGTAAGTTTTGAGTTTTCACAAACACGCTTTGATAGCATAGCCAAAGCAGCAGATGCCTTGTCCACTCTCTTGTTTATCTCGTTATGAATTGACAGATTATCTGAAATGCTCAAACCTAAGTAGGTGATTTCTTTTGTGACTTGAAGAGTATGGCAGCCAATGTTAATGTTGGGGATTGATGTAACATCCTGACCGATGATTTCACTTTTATTCAGACCGATTGTTAGGCCAATCTCCTGGCAAGCCTCTGCCAAAGCGCTGACCAGCCTTTGCAGTTCTTCTTTTGTATGTGCAGTGAGGGCAGCATCGTCACCAAACAAAATGTATTAATAATAATATGGAAACAAGTTATTTTTATTAGTATATTTATTGCTGTGCTGCTAAAGGTAAAATTAATATACAATGCAATTAATAAGATTTTTTTTGTAAATATATATTTTTTAATAATATAATGTATATTGAATATTCTTTTAACAGAATCAGCATTAAATTAAATTTTAGGAAATAATTGTTTGCACTGTCTGATAGGGCTTGTGTAAAAAAAACTATTTATAGTCAATAAACATATAAATGCATGTGAACATGTACTTTTATTTAGGTCAACATGAATGTCAAATTTCCGAAGGTGGCGAAGTTGATTTGCAGATTCATTTGAATGAATGTAAAAAGAAAGCAGGACATTCTAATTTTATACCTATCAATATATTTAGTATGGAACATTTACCAGAAGGTCATCGTGACAATGATCTTTATTCATTTATTAAGGTTACTGGGGACCTGACAGTCAGAATTGGTGTAAACATGGTCAGTGCAGAAAGACCAGAGTTTTGGCCAAACTCAAAGGATCAATATCCTTTTGGTAATGATAAGGGATGTACCAGCTTAAGGTCAGGAAGTGGGGAGATAAGTGTCTTTAAGTTTCTAGATGGATGTGGATATAATGGATTTCGAAGTAATTTTGATAATTTCGGAAACACATTTGAAAGAGATTATAAAACATGTCCTTGTGAAAAATGTCAACATTCAGACAAACCAAGCCAAATCTGGTTGGAGATTTTTGTACGCACAGCCGCACATGTTGTCTTTGATGACATCGAGGCCAGACACACAACCTGTAGATTGTTTTTTGATGAGCAAGATAGTCAAAAGGTCAGCATTAAAAAGTTTAGTGTTTACCATGTAAACATTGATCATGACTTTTGTGTACTGAAGTATGTTACATGTGAACCATTGGGAAATCAGCTTTACAAAATGGATGAACGCTCCAGTGAATTGTGGGCAAAACTAAAGAAAAACTATAGACACAAATCAAATGACAAATTGTGTTTTATTGTGTCACATCCTCATGGCTGTAGTAAACAGGTCAGTTTTGGTCAATGGATAAAGAATGAAAAGATCACCGAATACAATAAAGACTATGATATCTCAATGTTGACATACACAACAAGTACATGTCCAGGAAGTAGTGGAGCAAAAGTCTACTGTGCTGGATACAGTGTTGGCCATGTACACTGTGGAACTAAAGAGTCTGAATTCAATTACAGTAGTATTGCTGGAATTAAAAAATGATGTTCAATGTAAAATAAGTTTATGCAACTGCTATTACATTGGTATATTGTAAATCATGGTTCGTGCTATGGCCAGGAAATTCAAAAGAAAGGGATTTTGTTAATTTCTTATCCAATATGTATAATATATAATATTTGGAACATATATTGTACTATATAAAAATGGAAAATAAAATATATAAAAAATGGTTGTCATGGAGATGGCGGCCATTTTGTATTTTTAATTAGTCTTTTTAACTTGAATCAAAAACGCTACTTCTTTTTTATTTATCGACATTTTTGTTTTTAATTTATCATAAATATACAAAAGCTTAATTGGTGCATATTGAGCAAAGCTAATTTTAGATTTTACTAAAATTGAATATGTCATGAATTTTGTTTGTGAGGCCCTAGGCCTATAATATAAATGTGGGGAAAAAATGTTCAATGTTACTACAATATTATTTAAAAATAAAAAATCTACATAATATTTTCTAAATTGCTCTGATACATTTCAAAGAATCAATATAATGAACATCTTGTGCGAAATAGCATGATAATTGGTCGATACATTTATATATTTCCTCCATCATTTTGAGGTTTGCGTGCCGACGTGTTTTGCGCCAGTTGGCCTGTGGTCTCCAACTTAAGCCTGCTGTTCTTTCTGGGTGTGCTTCCATAGCCTTTGATCAACCAAGATCGTCTGCATGGCTGCAGTTGATTTGTTGTCCCCACGGCGCAGTTTATTACAAGTAACGCACTTGTTGTCTGAATTCTCCCAATCATAACTTTTGAGAATGAAGAAGAAGGTCTATAAATAAAAAACTAGTAAGGAATATAAGGCATGAAAACAAAGTTTTGAGAAAAACCGTAAAAACGGACGATTGTGGAATAATATTTTTTTTTAACGGATTTTCGATTTATTCATTAAATTTTTTATTGGTTTGTTGAGAAATGTTTTCAATACGAAGACATTATGTTAACCTTTATATAAATGTATAATAATATATAATTTTTTGTTACTGTAGTGTAAATATTTAAAAGAATACAATTATATAATTTTTTGTTGTATGCCTATTTCAAATTCCATTTGTACATTCAAGTAATGTTCCTAGATTTCCAAACTATTTTTTTTTATTCGGGAATAATTTAAGTATTCAAATAAGGCAAAAAAAAAGAAGTATATTTTTAACATTTAGCTCAAATTTACTGTCACTCGTCACCTTAATTAAGTTTCATTGTTTTCTGTTGTTGTGCCGGTATTGATTGTCATATTGCTTCACGCCATATCAGTCCTTCCTGCTTCTCCCCTTTGCGAGATGATAGAGGATTTTTAAAATATGTTTACAATGTGAACAGTTCTGTTTTAATGTTCATATATTATCGATTTGTTAACAATTTAAACAAACTCAAAGGTTTGTTTATATTCTAACTAAATGTAATATTTTTTTCCCAAATACGTCTTTTCTTTATATAAAAAAACATATATGCCTACATATGATTTGTTAAATGTTCACTATATACTTGTTTGTTTGTTGCTGTTGTGCTACATTGGTTCCATTTCGTTGTTGAAAGTGTCAAAATTCTAAATTACGTAATAATCACTAAACCTAAATAACTCAAGAGGACAGAAGGGCAAAGAGTAAAGTAATACATACAGAAATAATACATCCGGCATTAAACTCTAATTTAGAAATGCAACCCAATAACAGCCTGTTGCAATGCTTAGAGAAACAAAAGGACAAAAAACACTTTCCTTATCACTTATGCGAGAACAAATGTATATAATTACTATTTCTTCCCGTGTGGCATTCGGGCATGGAATGGGTAGCCCCACAAAGTTGTTTTAATTTATACATTGTTCTTATATTAAACAGTTTATATAAGCCCTCCTAGACGTCTATACACTATATTCAAACTCGTTACATTTTGGTACAGTTGAAATCTGAAGAATAAGGCGGTTTTTTTAAATCATATCATATATTACAGACTCTCCTTCTAAAAATAAGTGTATTGCGTCCTACGCTTATCCGTGGTCTAAGTCTAGTCCTCGGGACCGCAGGGTGTACCTGAGTGTACCAAGCGCTGAAGGCTACCTGACATTAGATGGAGTAAAGTAAAGGCGCCCGCCCTTGACACTCGGTGACGTAATTGCATGGAAGCAGAAGAGACGGTCGAGCATGTGATTTTAGACTTCCATGACTTGCATAGGCATAGAGTGGATGGGAATGATCAACTATTTGCACCCGACCTTTTTTGTGACTTCCGTGTGTACCGAAGGTTCTGGTTTCGAATTATATTGAAAGCTAGGATTTCTTTACTGGTTTGAAAAATATCACATGGTCAATCCATCTCTGAAGGAACCTGACATTAGTTGTGGAAAGGCGGATGGGCACTGTGCTGGCTACACATGCCCCTGACAAACGCTAACGGTTACGCTTTTAAGTGCCAGTGGTGTGACAGAGCCTGTCTCTCACGGATAGGCCTGGATAGGTCTACACAGACAATTCTGCAAGGCTAGCCAAACCACTAATCGTCTCTCGATACTATTGAACCAATTATGATGATAGGTCTCTTTGCCATCAGTGATGTGACATCAGTAAGATTTATTTCATTTAATTTTTATGTCCAAACTAATATAAAATGAATAACAAATCCCTGACTAGTTAACTAGCCTTACACATTTCTCGTTAAAAGTATAATAATTATAATTTAGTATATTCAATAACTACTACAATTTAGTTAAAAGCCGTACACTGCGATGGGAAGGCATAATATAATTTATTTGCTAGCTGTAGAATTAACTTACACGCAGTCGAGGTTAGATACTAGAAATGCAGTCTCTTTAACTTTTTAACCGCACAGTTGAGTTTAGTCGTAGTGTTTTATTACTAACTAGACAGTTTACTTGCTAGCTAGACAGTTTACTTACTATCTAGACAGTTTACTTTTAGCTAGACAGTTTACTTACTAGCTAGACAGTTTACTTTTAGCTAGTCAGTTTACTTACTAGCTAGACAGTTTACTTGCTAGCTAGACAGTTTACTTGTTAGCTAGACAAACTTGCTAGCTAGACAGTTTACTTGCTAGATAGACAGTTTACTTGCTAGCTAGACAGTTTACTTGCTACATATAAAAGTTTACTTGCTAGCTAGACAGTTTACTTGCTAGCTAGACAGTTTACATACTAGCTAGACAGTTTACTTACAAGATATACAGTTTACTTACTAGCTGTACAATAGTTTTAGTTTAACTTATTAATATTCACTTTTTCAAAGGTGACCGTGTTTTTTTAAAATTATCGTAACCTTTCTCTTTTATATTGTTATATTATAGATTATAGACTATAATACATATGGACCGCTTGCTTTAGTATTTCTGCTATATGAAGACTCGAAAGACTGCTTTTCGGAATTTCCGATTCGTTATTTCTTTTCGTTTTATTTAATCGCTTCGATTTGATCAATGAAAAATTAAAATTAACATCGAAAGTTATATACAGTTAAAACATTTAAGAAACAACGAGGAGCGTAGTAGTAATTTAAGACAGCCTTATTGGATGCGCACGAAAAAAAAAAGTACATTCTAGGCCTAAGCTCTAATAATAGAGCAAGCGGTCCATGTTATTATAGTCTATGGTTATATTTAATTGCTTATACCCAATGTTTACAAAAAGTTGATTGGCAAGTCTAAAAATAAATGGGTTTTACCACCATGATATTACTTGTAATGTTTAATTAAAAATAGAGCTTACGTTTTGATTGAATGAGAAGGTAACACCGACAGTCCTACAGTATTAAGTTTTAAGGCCCATTTTTATTAATTTCACTTCTTTGTGCTATTTTTAACTTTATAAAAGTTAACACGTTCGTTTTATACCAGCCCTAATGTATTTTATTTAAAGTGTTACAGTTTAAAAGCTCATTGATTCGATTCTAAAGCCATACATATATTAATATTTTTTTCCTACATGTCCAATTTATGGTGTTTTGACGAAAGTTGTGAAAATATCCTAAAAATTTTTTTTTTTCAATTCAAGAAAAAGCTACAAGAACAATGAACGTGACTTTGTCTAAGACATACACTGTTTGGCAAGTCCATTCATAAGGTAATTTTTTTTAGGCTCATTATTGCTGTTTTTGTTGTTTTAATTGATCGATGAGTTACCAAAGACTATAATAATGTGGGCCGCTTGCTTTAATATTTCTGCTATTTGATGACTCGAATGACTTCTTTTTGGAATTCCCGATTCCCTTTTGTACTGTACACTTACGTTTTATTTAATCGTTATGATTTTCTCAATAAAAAAAAAAATTAATTAAATTCGAAAGTTGTATACATCGGAAACCTCTAATCATTTTAATTTTATTTTTCTCACGGCTAGATTTTATATGGATTTCTGTGCATTTTTATAATCTTAAATACAAACTGAACATTGAACGTTTAAATAGGTTTTTATCTTTAGGTTATAATATTAGTTGAGAGAAAAAAGATATTACAAATCAATAATAATGCAAAGCTTGTGCCAAATATGCTTCTTTAAGTTAGTCTATACTTGGATCAATTTTTCTAAGCTAAGACTTTAAAGTATTTACACTCCACTTCGTTCACATTTCTTCTCTTTCTTGACAACATAATTGTAATTCAAATAAATACAAGTTGTCTGTAAACAGTGTAAGGGTATGAGAATGAAATTGAGCGGTTGTTGTTTTTTTTAGCCAAAGTCGATAGTTCTAAAGAAATTCATGCTTTTTCCATTTGCAACCAAACGTTATGATAGTCATTTTTTAAAATTACAAATTCTATGTTTAGTTCTTTATTGATGCATAATACATCGACCAATTCCTTATGCCTCATTGTAATTTAGCACTATTCGAATTGAACTTCGATCAAGTGTATGTGAAGTGAAAAAATGCTATAATTCGTTTTTACTTACCAAATCAACATACGTTTTTCCGAGTTGTCTCTTTAACTTCTCTAAAGCTTATCTTATACATTACATACGCTCCTTATGTAAAAAAAAAGATTATTGCATCCCACGCTCATTCGTGGGCAGAGTCAAGTCTTGCATTTTTATTAATGTTTTAAATGACGTTAAGTTACTGGTTTTCAGGTAACCCATTCCATGCCCGAATGCCCATCGAGAAGAAAGAATACTTATGTGCATTTGTTTTCGCAAAACGGATAAGGAAAGGGTTTTTGTCTTTATGTTTATCTGAGCATTGCAATATGTTCTTATTGGGTTGTATTTCTAAATTATAGTTTTATGCGTTATGTATTATTAATACTTTACTCTTTGCCCTTCTGTCCTCTAGTGTTTCTAGGTTTAATTATTTGATTATTGGTGTTACTCTTGTCGGTTGTGAATATTCGCTAGTTATGAACTTTGCAGCTTTATTCTGAATTTGTTTAGTCTATAGCTTAGTCTATAATAATACGACCCAGGAACAAGCTCAAATGCTCTCACATATTTCATTTTACAATAAGATTTCTTTCCGTTCGCTATTTATAAATGTAAATACCTCAGCTGTGTTAGCTCACCCAGTGTACTCGTAATGGGAGCGTATAGTATGTTGTTTACACACTTTACTAATCTATAAAGATGTCAAAATACGGGGCGATCTTTTCGAATCATACGTCTATAGTCCAAAGCGTTACGATACTAAAAGGTGGATCAAAGGGCACGTCAAGTATGTACACTACACTTCTCTCATCACCTGCACAATCACCCTTGGTATCATCATCATCATCGCCTTTCGTCTCGTCTGGGACATAGGACACGAACAAAGGCTCTCCAGGCATCTCGGTCTTGGGCCAATTTCTCTAGCTGTCCCCAGTTGCGACCACTCTTTTTGGTGTCTGCCTCCAACTCCCTTCTCCAGGTCATTCTGGGTCTACCTCTCTTTCTCTTGCCCTGTGGATTCCAGGTAAGGGCTTGTCTCGTGGTGCTGGTTGATGGCTTCCTAAGAGTGTGTCCAATCCACTTCCATCTGCGCTGCCGGATTAGTTCTTCCACCGGTTCCTGTTGAGTACGTCGCCAGAGCTCTTCGTTGGTGATGACGATGGGCCAGAATATTCTCAGGAGGTTTCGGAGACATGAGTTGATAAATGTCTGTAGCTTTCTAGAACCAGCTGCTGTTGTTCGCCAAGTTTCTGCTCCATACATCAAGACAGGTTTCACAGTGGTGTTGAATATCCTGACTTTAGTCTTGAGGGTCAAATTGCCACAGGTCCAGACCTTTTTCAATTGGTTGAATGCAGCTCTCGCCTTGCCGATTCTCGCTTTTATGTCAGCATCAGTCCCTCCTTGTATATCGATGATGCTTCCGAGATATGTGAAGCTTTCCACTTCCTCCACGACTGTTCCTTCCAGTGCTATAGGTGTGTTACTTGACGTGTTAATCTTAAGGACTTTGCTTTTTCTTACATGTATGTTCAGGCCGATGCATGCAGAGTAGTGTGCTACGTCGTTAGTTTTCTCTTGCATTTGTTGCTGTGTGTGTGACAATAGGGCCAGATCGTCTGCAAAATCCAGGTCATCAAGCTGCTTCCATAGTGTCCACTGGATGCCATTTTTCTTCTGCTCTGTAGAAATTTTCATTATCCAGTCAATGGACAGCAGGAATAAAAAAGGTGAGAGCAGACATCCCTGTCTGACACCAGTCTGTACACCAAAAGCTTCGGTTGTTTGGTGGTCATTAACAATTCTGCAAGATAGTCCTTCATAAGAAGTTTTAATTATGTCTGTTAATTTTTGTGGTACCCCGTAGTGTCTCAGCAGTTTCCACAGAGTACATCTGTCAACACTATCAAAAGCCTTCTCATAGTCGATGAAGTTAATATATAGTGGCGAGTTCCACTCCAGGGATTGTTCTACTATAAGTCGCAGTGTGGCAATCTGGTCTGTGCAAGATCTGTCTTTTCTGAAACCTGCTTGTTGGTCCCTAAGATGGGTGTCTATTGCCTCCCTCACTCTATTTAGCAGTACTCGGCTAAATACTTTACTAGGTATGGATAGCAGAGTTATTCCTCTATAATTTGAGCAATCACTAAAATCACCTTTCTTTGGAAGTTTAATGAGATGACCTTCTTTCCATTCTATCGGTATCTTTTCTTCCTCCCATATCTTCTTGAATAGAGTGTATAGCATCTCAGTGCTGGTTGTAATGTTTGCTGTCAAGGCTTCTGTTGGTATTCTGTCTGGACCTGCCGCCTTGCCTTTCTTTAATTGTTTAATTGCTCTGGATATTTCTTGTTTTGTGGGAGTGCTGCAGTCTATCTCCAGATCTTGTTCCGCTGGCTCTATGTTGAGAGTGTGTTGTGGGGCTGGTCGATTAAGGAGTTCTTGAAAATGTTCTATCCATCTTTTTTTCTGACCCTTTTTGTCCGGTATTGGTTTTCCATCTTTATTTTTAACTGGTCTCTCTGGTTTATTAAATTTTCCAGATAATTTTTTGATTGCGCTGTATAATTCTCTTGTGTTTCCATGGTGAGCGGCTTCTTCTGCTTCACTTGCTAATCCTTCTATGTAGTTCTTTTTATCTGATTTTATACTACGCTTAACTTCTTTATTTGCTTCTGTGTATTCTGCTGATGCTTTGATGCTTTGGTCTTTTCAGTTCTGGTGCGGCTGTTGTTTAGAATTTCTTTCTGCTTTTTCCTATATTGGATTTTCTCCCTAGTTTCAGCAGAAATCCATTCTGTATGCACTTGTTGCCAGGGGCCCAACACTTCTTCGCATGTGGTTGTGAAGATCTCTTTGATGTCTTTCCACTTTTGGTCTATTGTTTCTCTTCATCTAGGTTTTGCAATATCTGGAACTTGTTAGAGATAGTAATTTGGAACTCTTTTAGTTTGGACTCATTTTTCAAGAGGTTGGTGTCGAATCGTTGGCGCTTATTTCCCCCATTTGTCCAGTTCTTTTTCAGTTTAAGTTTTATTTTTGCAATTAGTAGATGATGGTCTGATGCTACATCTGCACCTCTTTTAACCCTAACATCTTGGAGAGATCTTCGAAACTTTTTGCATATGCACACATGGTCGATTTGGTTGGCCGTTGACATATCTGGTGAAATCCATGTCGCCTTGTGGATATTTTTGTGCTTGAAGAGGCTACCTCCGATGACCAGTCCATCTAAGGCACATAAATCAGCCAATCGTTCCCCGTTTTCGTTCATCTCTCCCAAGCCTTGTGTTCTCATGCATTCTTCAAAGCCTTTATTGTTGCTGCCTATTTTAGCATTTAGGTCGCCCATTAGTATAATCATGTTACTCCTAGGACATTTCTGGACAATGGATCGCAGTCTGTTGTAGAAGTCATCTTTGTCTTCTTCTTTACTATCATTAGTAGGAGCATATACCTGTTCAATGTCCATATTGACTTTCTGTTTTTTTGTCTTAAATCTTGCGGTGATTATACGTGGACCGTGGGCTTCCCATCCCAAAAGTGCGTTCTGGGCATTTCTAGAAAGCATAAGTGCCACTCCTTGGTTGTGAGCTGCATTTTCGTCTTCATGACCTGAATACAACAGCAGTTCCCCTGTGCTGAGCTTAGTCTGACCTGAGCCTGTCCATCTAGACTCGCTTATTCCCAAGATAGCTAGTTGGTATTTCTGCATTTCAGCAGCAACTTGGGCAGTTTTTCCAGTTTCAAACATGGTTCTTACGTTCCATGTTCCTAGATTGGTGGTGGTCCTGGTGGAGAGGATGGTTGTCCGTCGGTTGGTTTTCAGTTGGCTTTGGCCACCCAACTTCATAAAATCTCTGTTAGGAGACCCATCTTTTCCAAGGTCCGAGTTTTCTTTTGAGTTCTTTGTTTGCGTTTTTGTAACAAATTTCTTTTTATATGGCTGGGTTGTTAGCCCTGCGCACAACCATATGGGGAGGATTCCCCTCGCAGCTTTCTGGATCGCTGCCTATTTTTTCGGGTTAGGTTCCCTAGCCTTTGTGGATCCCTCCACTACCTGCAAGGCAGCAGGTTCCGATTTTGGTCCGCCCCGGGTATTTGATTTCCCCGGTACCTACCATATCTGGTGGGCATTCCCATATCCGCCACCTGGGGAGGCGCTCGATGGAAGATCAGAAACTCCACACGAGTCACCCTTGGTAGCTCGATCATATATCTGCACTGTCACCCGGTAGAAAATTTTCCAGACAATAGGCGCGGACATCCGGGCACGAGGGTGGAGTTGAGAGGTCTTGTAGCCTCTTTGTAGTACAATGCTCCGCGGATGCGTTAGCCCACCGATGTACTCTCATTGCGAGCGTATCGGTGGCTTACACACTTCTTAGAGACCTGGATATGTACTCTCTGGTTTAAATAAATTTCCATAGAGAATAGTGGAAAGTGGGTCGCCCGTCCCATCTTTTCGAAAGTTGACAAGACGAGGGCACTCCCGCAGAATATGCTCCACTTTCTCATTCTTCCTCCACACAATGGCGACACCGCGAGTAGAAGTTAGGTCGGAACCTATAAGTTCCTTTGCGATATCTATACCCAGACTGAACAGCGTATAAACTTTTTTTGGTACACACTTCCCCAGCATTGAGGTCCATGGGTACATAGATGACTAATAAAACCTCGTGAATAACTTAAGGCTTATTTACCAAGGCTGAAACTACAAGTACATATTGTTTATTTTCAGCCAAACAACTAGAACTTTATAGCAGTTTAGATTAACGCTATTATCATTTGGCAAATTCTAATTTAGTCCCATCCATGAACAGGGTTCGTACTTTTAGTTAGTATAAACTATTTAAAGAAATAAATTGCTATTTATTATACAAGCTATAAGTAAGGTGTACTTTTTAATAAGATAAATTTGTTTACATACATTTTTTTTAAAAATCTTGTCTATTCTGCTTTTAGGAAATGTTCCAAAAGAGTTTTGGTGAGGCGAGCCATAATTCAAAAGGTAACTTTACTTTGAAAAAAATAGTCAGAACGTTTATGTATTAATAATAATAATAATAATAATGGCTCCTTCAGTCTCGAGAGACAATTTATGCTCCCCTTTACAACTGCAAAGGCCACTTTTGCAAATTCGGCGGTGGCTGAACAGTCTGATTCTTGAGTGGCAGTCCATGGAACAATCGAGGCATCTGTATTGAGTAGCAGTCTGTACATCTGGCGGTTTTGCGTCTTTTCTCTTCATTCTTTTCTCCAGAGATTTTTTGGCTCTCTTTGTCTCAGAGGCAGATACACCAGCATGAACGGCCTGTCTCCATGATGTGCGATTCTTTGCAGACTGCTACCAGGTTTGCAGGTCGATGTTTGTAGACATGGGGTTACGTTTCAGGACGTCCCTGTAGTTTAGTATTTGTCGCCCTGGGACCCTTGTGCCACACTCCAGCTCTCCATACAAAATGTCTTTAGGGATGTGGCCGTCTTGCATCTGGCTGACATGACCCATCCAGCACAATCTGTGTTGGGTAGCAGGGAGTATATGCTAGGAATATTTGCTCGGTCCAGGATCTCATGGTTGGCTATGTGGTCCTTCCAAGTGACGCCCAGTATTCGGCGCAGGCATCTCATGTGGAAAATGTGGTTCCTGGCGCATGTAGGTTGACCAGCTCTCACTGCCGTAAAGTAGTATATTGAGAATGCATGCAGTGTAGACCATCATTTTGGTGGCCTTCGTAAGTTTTGAGTTTTCACAAACACGTTTTGATAGCATAGCCAAAGCAGCAGATGCCTTGTCCACTCTCTTGTTTATCTCGTTATGAATTGACAGATTATCTGAAATGCTCAAACCTAAGTAGGTGATTTCTTTTGTGACTTGAAGAGTATGGCAGCCAATGTTAATGTTGGGGATTGATGTAACATCCTGACCGATGATTTCACTTTTATTCAGACCGATTGTTAGGCCAATCTCCTGGCAAGCCTCTGCCAAAGCGCTGACCAGCCTTTGCAGTTCTTCTTTTGTATGTGCAGTGAGGGCAGCATCGTCACCAAACAAAATGTATTAATAATAATATGGAAACAAGTTATTTTTATTAGTATATTTATTGCTGTGCTGCTAAAGTTAAAATTAATATACAATGCAATTAATAAGATTTTTTTTGTAAATATATATTTTTTAATAATATAATGTATGTTGAATATTCTTTTAACAGAATCAGCATTAAATTAAATTTTAGGAAATAATTGTTTGCACTGTCTGATAGGGCTTGTGTAAAAAAAACTATTTATAGTCAATAAACATATAAATGCATGTGAACATGTACTTTTATTTAGGTCAACATGAATGTCAAATTTCCGAAGGTGGCGAAGTTGATTTGCAGATTCATTTGAATGAATGTAAAAAGAAAGCAGGACATTCTAATTTTATATCTATCAATATATTTAGTATGGAACATTTACCAGAAGGTCATCGTGACAATGATCTTTATTCATTTATTAAGGTTACTGGGGACCTGACAGTCAGAATTGGTGTAAACATGGTCAGTGCAGAAAGACCAGAGTTTTGGCCAAACTCAAAGGATCAATATCCTTTTGGTAATGATAAGGGATGTACCAGCTTAAGGTCAGGAAGTGGGGAGATAAGTGTCTTTAAGTTTCTAGATGGATGTGGATATAATGGATTTCGAAGTAATTTTGATAATTTCGGAAACACATTTGAAAGAGATTATAAAACATGTCCTTGTGAAAAATGTCAACATTCAGACAAACCAAGCCAAATCTGGTGGGAGATTTTTGTACGCACAGCCGCACATGTTGTCTTTGATGACATCGAGGCCAGACACACAAGCTGTAGATTGTTTTTTGATGAGCAAGATAGTCAAAAGGTCAGCATTAAAAAGTTTAGTGTTTACCATGTAAACATTGATCATGACTTTTGTGTACTGAAGTATGTTACATGTGAACCATTGGGAAATCAGCTTTACAAAATGGATGAACGCTCCAGTGAATTGTGGGCAAAACTAAAGAAAAACTATAGACACAAATCAAATGACAAATTGTGTTTTATTGTGTCACATCCTCATGGCTGTAGTAAACAGGTCAGTTTTGGTCAATGGATAAAGAATGAAAAGATCACCGAATACAATAAAGACTATGATATCTCAATGTTGACATACACAACAAGTACATGTCCAGGAAGTAGTGGAGCAAAAGTCTACTGTGCTGGATACAGTGTTGGCCATGTACACTGTGGAACTAAAGAGTCTGAATTCAATTACAGTAGTATTGCTGGAATTAAAAAATGATGTTCAATGTAAAATAAGTTTATGCAACTGCTATTACATTGATATATTGTAAATCATGGTTCGTGCTATGGCCAGGAAATTCAAAAGAAAGGGATTTTGTTAATTTCTTATCCAATATGTATAATATATAATATTTGGAACATATATTGTACTATATAAAAATGGAAAATAAAATATATAAAAAATGGTTGTCATGGAGATGGCGGCCATTTCGTATTTTTAATTAGTCTTTTTAACTTGAATCAAAAACGCTACTTCTTTTTTATTTATCGACATTTTTGTTTTTAATTTATCATAAATATACAAAAGCTTAATTGGTGCATATTGAGCAAAGCTAATTTTAGATTTTACTAAAATTGAATATGTCATGAATTTTGTTTGTGAGGCATAGGCCTATAATATAAATGTGGGGAAAAAATGTTCAATGTTACTACAATATTATTTAAAAATAAAAAATCTACATAATATTTTCTAAATTGCTCTGATACATTTCAAAGAATCAATATAATGAACATCTTGTGCGAAATAGCATGATAATTGGTCGATACATTTATATATTTCCTCCATCATTTTGAGGTTTGCGTGCCGACGTGTTTTGCGCCAGTTGGCCTGTGGTCTCCAACTTAAGCCTGCTGTTCTTTCTGGGTGTGCTTCCATAGCCTTTGATCAACCAAGATCGTCTGCATGGCTGCAGTTGATTTGTTGTCCCCACGGCGCAGTTTATTACAAGTAACGCACTTGTTGTCTGAATTCTCCCAATCATAACTTTTGAGAATGAAGAAGAAGGTCTATAAATAAAAAACTAGTAAGGAATATAAGGCATGAAAACAAAGTTTTGAGAAAAACCGTAAAAACGGACGATTGTGGAATAATATTTTTTTTTAACGGATTTTCGATTTATTCATTACATTTTTTATTGGTTTGTTGAGAAATGTTTTCAATACGAAGACATTATGTTAACCTTTATATAAATGTATAATAATATATAATTTTTTGTTACTGTAGTGTAAATATTTAAAGAATACAATTATATAATTTTTTGTTGTATGCCTATTTCAAATTCCATTTGTACATTCAAGTAATGTTCCTAGATTTCCAAACTATTTTTTTTTATTCGGGAATAATTTAAGTATTCAAATAAGGCAAAAAAAAAGAAGTATATTTTTAACATTTAGCTCAAATTTACTGTCACTCGTCACCTTAATTAAGTTTCATTGTTTTCTGTTGTTGTGCCGGTATTGATTGCCATATTGCTTCACGCCATATCAGTCCTTCCTGCTTCTCCCCTTTGCGAGATGATAGAGGATTTTTAAAATATGTTTACAATGTGAACAGTTCTGTTTTAATGTTCATATATTATCGATTTGTTAACAATTTAAACAAACTCAAAGGTTTGTTTATATTCTAACTAAATGTAATATTTTTTTCCCAAATACGTCTTTTCTTTATATAAAAAAACATATATGCCTACATATGATTTGTTAAATGTTCACTATATACTTGTTTGTTTGTTGCTGTTGTGCTACATTGGTTCCATTTCGTTGTTGAAAGTGTCAAAATTCTAAATTACGTAATAATCACTAAACCTAAATAACTCAAGAGGACAGAAGGGCAAAGAGTAAAGTAATACATACAGAAATAATACATCCGGCATTAAACTCTAATTTAGAAATGCAACCCAATAACAGCCTGTTGCAATGCTTAGAGAAACAAAAGGACAAAAAACACTTTCCTTATCACTTATGCGAGAACAAATGTATATAATTACTATTTCTTCCCGTGTGGCATTCGGGCATGGAATGGGTAGCCCCACAAAGTTGTTTTAATTTATACATTGTTCTTATATTAAACAGTTTATATAAGCCCTCCTAGACGTCTATACACTATATTCAAACTCGTTACATTTTGGTACAGTTGAAATCTGAAGAATAAGGCGGTTTTTTTTAAATCATATCATATATTACAGACTCTCCTTCTAAAAATAAGTGTATTGCGTCCTACGCTTATCCGTGGTCTAAGTCTAGTCCTCGGGACCGCAGGGTGTACCTGAGTGTACCAAGCGCTGAAGGCTACCTGACATTAGATGGAGTAAAGTAAAGGCGCCCGCCCTTGACACTCGGTGACGTAATTGCATGGAAGCAGAAGAGACGGTCGAGCATGTGATTTTAGACTTCCATGACTTGCATAGGCATAGAGTGGATGGGAATGATCAACTATTTGCACCCGACCTTTTTTGTGACTTCCGTGTGTACCGAAGGTTCTGGTTTCGAATTATATTGAAAGCTAGGATTTCTTTACTGGTTTGAAAAATATCACATGGTCAATCCATCTCTGAAGGAACCTGACATTAGTTGTGGAAAGGCGGATGGGCACTGTGCTGGCTACACATCCCCTCGTATGCCGTGAATCAGTTTGGTGAGGCGAATTGAATTTTGTGCCTCAAGAATAAGAGGATAATTTTTGAAGTTATAAGTAAGCCATACGCATAATGAGCAATAAATAAATCAATATCGAAAAAAAAAGATAAATAAAAGATCCTGACATAATAACCTAAATTTAGTATATCGTCATTTTTTATATATTTTATTATAAGGTCCATTGGTCGCAAATTTTCTAAGACATAGTATCAATCAGGTCTAATTAAGTGTTTGCATTGTCAGATATTCATCATGTACTAGAGAAAATTGTATATTATTAAGTAGGAATCTACGTTGTATCAAATAATAATTTTTTATAAGTACTTTGGTTACGACGTATATGTCTTAAAATTTAAATATTTTATTGTTTTCTTTTGTCGATGAACAACACAGTTAAAATCATGGATGAGGTATACATTTTAAAATTTCTGTTTTTATAAAATATGTAAGTTTTTTTAAAAAATTTTGAATATAGGCACACTATTATATTGATTAAATCAATTAATTGAAAACGTTGACTATATGGTTCCAAAATGTCATACGGTCTTATATTGATTACAAACAGCTTTACGTAAGTTCCGAAACAATTGTACGTAAGTAATAACTAGACTAAAGAAACAAAATAAACTAAACATTTGAAACGATTAAACTTGTCTAGGTAAAACCAAAAAAGCGAAAGAAAAAAAAATCACCAGCTTTAACATGTAGTCGAACCCAGGCAAACGCAATAAGGACTACACATTACATGTTTTTATTCTATAAATATTCTATAATGTAGATACAATTATTTGATACATTAGGTAGATCTAGATTCGAATAAAGACCTTTATAAAAAAAATTATGGTAACATTGGCTATAAAGACAACCAATTTTTTTTAGACTTCATAATTTCATATTTTACGTTTAAAAACAACTATTTTAGAAATGTTAATTAGTCTAGTGTATAGGCTACATAACAACAAATGAAATGTCTGTTGCTACACATCGTAAAGTAAATAAAATCCTAGTTTTGTGTAATGTACTTTTTTATTTACTAAAGTATTGAAAGGATTTGACATTTTTTATAGGTTATGTAAGGTATAATAATAATGTTTTATATATATATATATATATATATATATATATATATATATATATATATATATATATATATATATAAATATACGTATATTTCTATTTTCTAACATATAGTGGTGAATAGTAGAATAGTAGAACAAATGGAAGTCCTTGCAATCCAGAAGTTGTTGGCGGGACTTGTTACCCTGAATTAATCTGCAAGTAAATATTGTTTTCATTAAACTAATTATTTCATACAGCAAATTAATGGCTTTCGTCGATAATCTGTCTGGAAAGAGATGACACAAAAATCCGAAACCATCGAAATAATTGTGTTTACTTTAATTGTATATCATACTTTTTATCAAACTTAGTGCATGTAAAATAACAGAAAACAAGAAATTCAACAAATCATTAGCATTTTAAACCTTAGACGCAAATCCAGGGTGTATGAATGATGCACTGAGATCCCTTATATCTAAAATAATAAAATTACAACTTAAGGGCTTGATGCCGGCTGGTCCTGTGGTTAGTACACCGGACAGTCAACAAAAACTTCTTGGGTTCTAGCCCTGCCGCCGAACAATCCCTGCCGCCCTGAAGAAGATTTGGACCACGGACGTAAAAATCTTCTATCTAAAAGGTACGTCTTGTAATTAAGTCAATCGAGTGGTGAATTCTACTTCACTCACCAAATAGTCAAGTGGCTTAACACTAAATTTATGATATGCATTAGGAAATATACTTCCACAAAGAACTGTCCTAGGGCTACTATAATTATTGTTTCTAATTTATATTAATGACTTACCCAATTGCATCAACGCAGGAACACAAGAATGGTTATTTGAAGATGGTTGTATAATTTATAGCACAATAAAAACTAAAAAAAAATAGCGAACTCTTACAAAAAGAACTAGATGAATTACGAAAATGGGAATCTAACTGGAGTATGTCTTTTCACACAGAAAACGAATATTCACAACTGACAAGAGTAACAACAATAGTCAAATCACTAAACTTATAAACAGTAGAAGACAAAAGGGCAAAGAGTAAAGTAGTAATAACACATGAAGCAATAAATTATAGTTATGAACCTTGCAGCTCTTTTTTTAAATTTGTTCTAATTGTTTAATGTTTTCCTTAGTTGATGGCTCCCATACACATGCTGCATATTCTAGTATAGGCCTAACTAATGTGAGATAGCATTTTAGTTTTATATTCTTTTTACATTTGTAAAAGTTGCTTTTTATTAATCCTTACGTTTTGTTTGATTTTTTAATTACTACATCAATATGAGGGTTCCAAGATAACTTATCATTTATTATTACTCCCAGATACTTAGCACTGTTAGTTTGAGTTAGTTCTTTACCATGAATGAAATAGTTTGCTATTATTTGATTATTAATTTTTTTTTCTTGGATACCATTATTAGTTGGCATTTTTTTGTGTGAAAAGACATACTCCAGTTTGATTCCCATTTTTGTAGTTCATCTAGGTCTTTTTGTAGAAGTTTACTATCTTTTCCTGTCTTTATTATTCTATAAATTAGGCAATCATCGGCAAATAATCTTACTTTCGTTCCTGTGTTGATGCAATTTGGCAGATCATTAATGTAAATTAGAAATAGTAGGGGTCCTAGAACAGTTCCTTGTGGAACTCCTGAGTTTACAGTTATTGGTGATGACTTAGAGCCATTTATTATCACTGTTTGTTCTCTGCCTATAAGAAAGTCCTGAATTCACTGATGTAAGGGACCAGAGATGCCAAAGATTCAAGTCCATAATAATAATCATAATTTAAGAAAAAAACATAAGTAGTAGTAAAACACAGCCTAACCAGTGTCTCGATACACTCTACTCTCTAATAAAACTACACACGGTCTGTCAGACGCGTCATGGCCAGACGTACAAGGGTAACCTAAGGTCACCAAAAAAACGTGACCACTAGTTTACAAAGGGGAAGTAATCACAAACAAAACAAGGGAGTTAATTAAATATAGCCTCATTCATCACAAATATCATTTTAGACATTTAAAATCATTATTACATATTAAGACATAAAAAAAAAATTATTATGTTTTGTAACCATGTTTGTTTGTTTTATCACGGTAGAAGTCAAAGGGTCTAATGTTTGCAAGCTGTTTGAGTTGGAGGGTTGACTGGATCGAATGAAGGGCAAAATGTTATTGTGAGTGAAAGACAAAAACAAAGTGTGGGTGTGTGCCGCCTATGTGTAGGGACAGAAAAAATGTACTATTGTATAAATAAGGTGTCGGAAACCGTTTGATAATAGTGTGCCAAAGTGGGATTTCTAATTCTTTCAGCGTGCAAAAAGCATAAACGTCTTCAAGTTCTAGCTTTCTTACTTTCTTATAGAAGTGGTTTGAAATGCTTTCAAAGGGGTCTTCCGCGTGCCACTGGAAATAGCTCGGCATGCCAAGTTCGGCACGCGAGCCTTAGGTTGCCGAACTCTGGTATAAATGTCGTGAATGAATGGAGTTTAGAACTGCGTGATTTTATTTTCCCTTCTAATTTTTTCAGACAAGAGTCATTGGGTGTACAGACGAGTTGTTAGGTCAATGGCAGGATTGATGAGCTGTTAGGTCAATGGCAGGATTGATGAGTTGTTAGGTCAATGGCAGGATTGATGAGTTGTTAGGTCAATGGCAGGATTGATGAGTTGTTAGGTCAATGGCAGGATTGATGAGTTGTTAGTCAATGGCAGGATTGATGAGTTGTTAGGTCAATGGCAGGATTTATGAGTTGTTAAGTCAATGGCAGGATTGATGAGTTGTTAGGTCAATGACAGGATTGATGATTTGTTAGGTCCATGGCAGGATTGAAGAGTTGTTAGGACAATGGCAGGATTAATGAGTTGTTAGGTCAATGGCAGAATTTATGAGTTGTTAGTTCAATGGCAGGATTGATGAGTTGTTATGTCAATGGCAGGATTGATGAGTTGTTAGGACAAAGGCAGGATTGATGAGTTGTTAGGTCAATGGCAGGATTGATGAGTTGTAAGGTCAATGGCATGATTGATGAGTTGTTAGGTCAATGGCAGGATTGATGAGTTGTTAGGTCAGTGGCAGGATTGATGAGTTGTTAGGTCAATGGCAGGATTCATGAGTTGTTAGGTCAATGGCAGGATTGATGAGTTGTTAGGTCAAAGGCAGGATTGATGACTCTTTAGGTCAATGAAAGGATTGAGGAGTTGTTAGGTCAATGGCAGGATTGATGACTTGTTAGGTCAATGGCAGAATTGATGAGTTGTTAGGTCAATGGCAGGATTGATGAGCTGTTAGGTCAATGGCAGGATTGATGAGTTGTTAGTCAATGGCAGGATTGATGAGTTGTTAGGTCAATGGCAGGATTGATGAGTTGCTAGGTCAATGGCAGGATTGATGAGTTGTTAGTCAATGGCAGGATTGATGAGTTGTTAAGTCAATGGCAGGATTGATGAGTTGTTAGGTCAGTGGCAGGATTGATGAGTTGTTAGGTCAATGGCAGGATTTATGAGTTGTTAAGTCAATGGCAGGATTGATGAGTTGTTAGGTCAATGACAGGATTGATGATTTGTTAGGTCCATGGCAGGATTGAAGAGTTGTTAAGTCAATGGCAGGATTGGTGAGTTGTTAGGTCAAAGGCAGGATTGATGACTTGTTAGGTCAATGGCAGGATTGATGAGTTGTTAGGTCAATGGCAGATTTGATGCGTTGTTAGGTCAATGGCAGGATTGATGAGTTGTTAGGTCAATGGCAGGATTGATGAGCTGTTAGGTCAATGGCAGGATTGATTAGTTGTTAGGTCAATGGCAGGATTGATGAGTTGTTAGGTCAAAGGCAGTATTGATGACTTGTTAGGTCAATGACAGGATTGATGAGTTGTTAGGTCAAAGGCAGGATTGAAGAGTTGATAAGTCAATGGCAGGATTAATGAGTTGTTAGGTCAATGACAGGATTGATGAGTTGTTAGGTCAATGACAGGATTGATGAGTTGTTAGGTCAATGGCAGGATTGATGAGTTGTTACGTCAAAGGCAGGATTGATGAGTGGTTAGGTCAATGGCAGGATTGATGAGTTGTTAGGTCAATGGCAGGATTGATGAGTTGTTAGGTCAATGGCAAGATTGATGAGCTGTTAGGTCAATGGCAGAATTGAAGAGTTGTTAAGTCAATGGCAGGATTGATGAGTTATTAGGTCAAAGGCAGGATTGATGACTTGTTAGGTCAATGGCAGTATTGATGAGTTGTTAGGTTAATAGCAGAATTGATGAGTTGTTAGGTCAATAGCAGGATTGATGAGTTGTTAGGTCAATGGCAGGATTGATGAGTTGTTAGGTGAAAGGCAGGATTGATGAGTTGTTAAGTCAATGGCAGGATTGATGAGTTGTTAGGTCAATGGCAGGATTGATGAGTTGTTAGGTCAATGGCAGGATTGATGAGTTGTTAGGTCAGTGGCAGGATTGATGAGCTGTTAGGTCAATGGCAGGATTCATGAGTTGTTAGGTCAATGGCAGGATTGATGAGTTGTTAGGTCAAAGGCAGGATTGATGACTTGTTAGGTCAATGGCAGGATTGATGAGTTGTTAGGTCAATGGCAGGATTGAAGAGATGTAGCAGGATTGATGAGTTGTTAGGTCAGTGGCAGGATTGATGAGTTGTTAGGTCAGTGACATGATTGATGAGTTGTTAGGTCAGTGGCAGGATTGATGAATTGTTAGGTCAATGGCAGGATTGATGAGTTGGTTGTTAGGTCAGTGGCAGGATTGATGAGTTGTTAGGTCAGTGGCAGGATTGATGAATTGTTAGGTCAGTGGCAGGATTGATTAATTGTTAGGTCGATTGCAGGATTGATGAGTTGGTTGTTAGGTCAGTGGCAGGATTGATGAGTTTTTAGGTCAGTGGCAGGTTTGATGAATTGTTAGGTCAGTGGCAGGATTGATGAGTTGTTATGTCAGTGGCAGTATTGATGAGTTGTTAGGTCAGTGGCAGGATTGATGAGTTGTTAGGTCAGTGGCAGGATTGATGAGTTGTTAGGTCAGTGGCAGGATTGATGAGTTGTAATGTTACTAGAGGGGGCACGGTGGCCTAGCGGACAGCGCGTTCGGCTGGCGTACCGAAAGTTCCTTGGTTCGGATCGAGGTGACGGCTAGGATTTGTATTCGGGTCCGGAGGGTGTCCCTCATTCTATTGAGCTCTGATGGGTGTACCTGGACTAAAGTAAAGTCGTTGCAAAAGAACCTGTTGGACACAAGGATACATCTGGTCTGATTGGTACTTTACTTACCACTTTAATGTCACTAGAAAGACTAGATCTAATTCTTATTTTAAGGTTAATAAGACAACAACACCTGATATCTAAGCTGGAGATGACCCAACGTCGAGTGGCACGTCGTATCTTACAGAACTACGGCCTTAAAACTAGCGCCTCAGCTTTGGTGGCCCAACTTCAACTGGAGCCCCTACATCACCGCAGAGCGATAAACAAGGTCACCACTATTTACAAGATCGTGAACCGCCACGTGGAAATATCCACTCAGCCAGGCCGAATCCAACAGGTGTCCCGCTCTACCCGAGGCCATCAGCTCAAGCTGCATGTCTCACATGCACGCACCGACGTCTACATATATTCTTTTTTTCCGTCAGCCATTAGGCTGTGGAACACCCTGGACCAGGCCTCCATCACTGCCCCTACAGTTCAGGCTTTTAAATCGTCACTGAAGGGCTGGTTTAAAAACCTAAATCGACACTCTGTCATCTGTTTATAATTGTTGTTTGTGATGCTTTTTATTTTATGTGTATTTAAATTGTGGACTCTTTCCTCGGTTCTAACGGGGTCTCCACAGTATTATGAAGAAGAAGAAGAAGAAGTAATTCGAAATTAAATGGTTTATGGTTTCTGCTGTAAATGCAATTAGAATCTGACAATTTTATTTTCCACTTGAGTAAATCACATCAGCGCGAACACCAGCACGTTGCGAACACCACTCGAAAAAACGTTCGCAGTTTCTCTATTTTCATGTCTATTACAAAAGCGAGCGTCATCTTATAGAAAGCAGTAATTTCTCAATATCCTTAGGTGGATTCAGTTACGGGAAGAGCATTTTTGTGATTAAAAAGTGCCGACATTTTGAGCCATGGTGGTAGCTATGCTAAAAACCTCCCACCGGATGAACGAGGATGGTATCCGGGTTAAGACTACTTTTCCTTTCCTTTTTACATTTAAATGTGTTTGCTATCGAATTATCACTAGGATATAGTTAAGGAACTATGCTGTTATGATTTACAATATTTGTTTATAGTAATGTTCGTTTTAAAGAGGTGTTTGCAATGAAGTATGCAAAACGTAGGATTAATCCTCATAGCGAACACTTGTTTTTTCTGTTGGAGTGGGTATCTAAAAACTGTCGAAAATGCACCTCAAAGGGATTATTAATAGATTATTAGTTGAGCTGTACTTAGAGCAAGACTCGGGAGAGAAGAAGAGCAGAAAAAAAAACACCGAAAAGAGAAGAGTCAAGAAACGTAATTGAAGAAAGCTCTGATAGCAACTACTACATATATCATATAAATATGATACTACATTTAATGGAACTAGAAATGGCTTCAATTTCAATGTTGTTTGTTTGAAAATACAGTACAGATATTATGCATTTATCAAAAGGCGCATGTAGACTATAGGAACACTAGCTTGTCTTTCTTTTTACTGTCGGTGCAGCGGTTTTCTTGACTTACTCATAAATAGACCTAGATTTTACACCATAAAACTCATTGGTTTAGACAAAAAAAAAATATAAAAAAAATGTAAACGATCTGTCAAAGTCTAGACAACTGCATGTGGTAATACAATAGCATGGGCATCTCCAGTGTTCGTTAAATTAACAAAATAATAAATTTTAATATTTGTTGACTTTGGCTTAGGGTTTGATCTGAAATTAAAGTGTTCGCTGTGGTTTAATGAAAAAAAAAAGTGTTCGCTATGAAGCAGCAAACATGGTCGTCTGAGTATGCAATATACACTCTAACCCTACGTAGTAATAAAATAATGTATGATCAATCAAGTAGCCACGTTGTCGTACTATCTTTTGGTACTTTCGTTTTTTATCCTATGCCTAACGGTTTAGAAACTAAGTCACAAAAACTAAGTAGGGTGCTATTTTTAGCCTTATAGTGTTCGCAAAGGGTGATTTACTCTATACAAAAACTAAATTAAGTTAGTATTTCCTAAAACTAGCTTGTTAGCACATAATCCAATTTTTTGTATCTTCAACTTCATCTATCCGATAACCCGAGTGAGGGTCGTTGGGGCACCATTTTTGACACATGGATGATTTTATTGTCATTTGTCTCGGTCCTGCAAGAGACAAGCCGATCCACACTGCACTGTGTTTTTTTCCGTTAATTTCGAAATGCTTTCGAGGGCCGCATAATATCAGTTGCCGGGCCGCATGCCGCCCACGGACTTATAGTTTGCCCACCCCCACTTCACCACACTAGCCCTTAAAAACCAATTGTATTTGACATGAAAGATAGTTTTACGCCTAAAAAAGAGATCGTTCACACTTGAACACAAAGCAGTGACAGAATATGTACCTGGCATTGTACAATTACCGTAGAAAAAGCTCATTTTAATAGATACCTACTAATCTAATTCAAACACATTTTTATGCATAACTTCTTAAATTATTCCTGAATATATTAATTTTAAGAACAAATTAATTTTAAAAAAAATATAATATGTTTATTCACTAGCATTATATTATGTAAATGTTATAATTTTTTTTTTAAAATAAATTAATAAACGTTTTAACTCTAGGGAAACAATGTAGGAAACGTTTTTTTTTTTTTTTACATCTGCTTTACGTATTATAATTTTGTATACCTATAATTATATGAGTGTGAATGTTGGACTATTGATAATGAAACAAGAAAAAGATTCGAGACAGTAGAAATGTGGTTTCTAAGAAGGACTGAAAAGAAATCTAATGTAGAAGTGTTGAAAACTGCATATACCTCAAGAGAACTCATTAAAACCATTAGAAACAGACAAATGAAATTCCTAGCTCTTTGTGGCCGGAACGACACGAGCCGTGTCGATCGGTCTACTCAATTTTGACGGAACGACACTAGTGGCGTCGTTTTGGGTTATAATTGTTTTTATTGTTTTACGTCTAATCCATGTTTTTAAAAATAAAAATAATTTCCGTTTCCTTTTAAACAGAAACCGAAATAACATTTCGCATTTGATTTTCATTGTGAAAAGTGCTGTTTTATATACTTTAATTAATTTTTTTTTGTCATGACTTTTTTTTTCTCCTTTTTTTCTTGTTGTTGAATTTGTAATGGTGACGGATAAAGAAATGGCAAGTACTAGCAGACTAAGTACTAGATTATTATGTCTTATAGTGATATTGTTAGAAAAATGGACAGTGTTTTATAATGTAATAGTTTTGTTTCATTTTTGTATTTCTTTAAATAAATAAAAAAATTTAGCTAATTTTTTATGCCAAATTATGTGTTTTTTATATAAAAAATTGTGGCTTTTTTTTTAAAAGATTGTTAATTGAAGTATTTCAAAATAAAAGTTATACACTTTCATTAAGCATCCTTTTATTTGATATGTGATACTTAAATATATTTACAAAATTTGATACAGAAAAAAATAAAATTCTGGGATATACAAAATAAGTTGAAAACAAACTCCGTCAAAACAGCTAAAAAAACTCCGGCCACAAAGTGCTAGGTAGGACACATCTATAGGAAAAATGGTATTGAAAGACTGGTTTTGTGTGGGAAAATATCTGGTAAGAGAGACAGAGGAAGACAAAGGCTGACATGTGTAGAAAGCCTGAACGAATGGGTCACGAACAACAACATAAGCAATAATAACTTCCTCCAAATAGCTAACAACAGAAAAGAATGGAGAGTCATGACCGCCGATGTCTGCTCCAGACCTGGCACCTAAAGAAGAAGAATACCTATAATTACATCTCGAAATGAAAACAATAATATTGGATTCGTATAAAGAAATCATTATTAATACTTAATGGTTATATTACAATTTGTTTGACATCTGTGAAATCAAATTTGTAAACTATAATTTAAATAAAAGGAGGTAATTATACTGTTTCCTTTTCTTTCATATTTCTAATGTTTTCTTTTTTTTTCTTTCATAAAATAATAAATTTTATAAATATTATAATACAAATAGATGATCAATTAAAAGATATTAGAAACTTACGCAAATACAATATGACCAAACATTTTGTATGTACATTTGCAAACTCCACAATAAATACTTAGTTTGTATGATTACTTGTGCTCCGAGAAATCATATTCCAATGTCTCATTGCGACTCCTACATGCCATTGTTTCAATCAAAAAAAGAAGAATGAATGAATTTAAATTTAAAGTTAGAAAACTTTTTGTCTCGTAAATTATTTTGTCTTCTATCCCCTTAACTATGTATGTACTGTTCTTCTATCCTCTTTTCTTCATTGTAAAATATATAGGAAAGGAAATATTCTGTTAGACAAAGAAGACATACTATGCAGATGGGCAGAATATATTGAGGAACTATTTGATGATGACAGGAAAGAAAAACCAAGCTTAACCAAAAATATTGAAGGCCCACCAATATTAAAAGACGAGGTTGAGAATGCTATCAAGAAAATGAAACATGGTAGGGCCCCAGGGCCAGACAACATTCCAGTGGAAATATATGACACATTGGGAGGAATAGGCATAAATGAAATAACTCAACTTATTAACAAAATATATGATACTGGTAAGATCCCCTCAAGCTTAAGCAGATCAATTTTCATCACAATACCCAAGAAACCTAGAGCAACAGAGTGTGAATCACACAGAACAATTAGCTTAATGAATCATGTCACAAAAATACTCCTCAGAATAATCATGGAAAGAATAAGAAGTAAAATCCGTCCGGAAATTTCAGAAACCCAGTTTGGATTCGTTGCAAATAAAAGCACAAGAAATTCTATTTTCACCTTATCTATGTTAATTGAAAGATGCATCCAGATGCAAAAAGACCTGTATCTATGCTTTATAGATTATTCTAAGGCTTTTGACAAAGTCAAACATCAAGATCTATTTAATATATTACAAGATCTGGACATAGTTGGTAAAGACCTCAGAATAATAAGAAATCTCTACTGGGAGCAAGAAGCTGCCATTAGATATGAAGGGGAGTTAGGTGCATTCAAACCAATAAAGAGAGGAGTAAGACAGGGATGTGTTTTATCACCAGACCTCTTCAACATCTACAGTAAAATAATACTCCGGAATATCGAACACCTAGAGGTATTAAAGTTGGAGGAAAGAATATAAATAATCTGAGATATGCAGATGACACAGTACTAAAAGCAGAATCAGAAAGTGCCCTGCAAACTATTTTAAATAAGGTGGTAGAAGAGAGCCGACTTAAAGGATTAACACTCAATCTCAGTAAGACCGAAGTAATGGTAATCTCTAAGAAAAGACAACCTCCAAGATGTTCTTTAAGCAGTGAAGGTGAAAACATCAAGCATATCAATTCTTTCCAGTATTTAGGTTATACAATAACACAGGAAGGCAAATGCAACAAAGAAAAAAAGAGAAGAATCGCAATAGCTAAAAACAGCTTCATGAGCTTAAGCAGTGTCATGAAAAACAGGAATATCAGAATATGTACCAAAATGCGCATACTGAAGGGGTATGTTTGGTCTGTTCTTCTATATTCTATATGGATGTGAATGTTGGACTATTGATAATGAAACAAGGAAAAGGTTCGAGGCAGTAGAAATGTGGTTTCTAAGAAGGATGATGAGAATATCATGGACTGAAAAGAAATCTAATGCAGAGGTGTTGAAAACAGCATGTACCTCAAGAGAACTCATTAACACCATTAGGAATAGACAGATGAAATTTCTAGGACACATCTATAGGAAAAATGGTATAGAAAGACTGGCTTTGTGTGGGAAAATATCTGGTAAGAGAGACAGAGGAAGACAAAGGCTAACATATTTAAAAAGCCTGAACGAATGGGCCACGAACAACAACATAAGTAATAATAACTTTCTGCAAAAAGCTAACAACAGGAAAGAATGGAGAGTCATGACCGCCGATGTCTGTTCCAGACCTGGCACATAAAGAAGAAGAAAATATATGAGATTGTACATGTAAATGTAAAATCTTGAATAAACATATTTGGAAAAAAATCTCAGCCAAAATGAGATTGAAATAGCATAAGATCATTTAATACATGTTTCTAGAATTGAATCCCGAGTCCCTGACGATATGAAATTTTTAAGTTTTTACCATAAAGATGAGCTTTAAGTAGATTTAATACAATATTTGATGAGCTATGAATACAATATTGGATTGGCTATAATAAAATATTGGATTGGCTATAATACAATATTTGATTGGCTATTATATAATATTAGATTGGCTTTAATACAATATTTGATCGGCTATAAAGAGCAAAAAAATACAATGATAATTACAATACGGTAATTTAAAAAAAAAAGAATAAAACACGCTTTAATAACTTTCTTCTTTTTTTTCCTTATACGTTTTTCCTTTTAATTAAATATTGTACTTCATTGGCTATGCTTAAAAATTCATGATTGTCTGTTAACATTTAACAAGAATTTAGAGCCGTCTTCTTTTAAAGCCGTTCTATAATGTTTTCTCTTTCAAAGCCGTTCTTCACTGTTTTCTCTTTCAAAGCCGTTCTTCACTGTTTTCCAGGGACGGATTAAGCCAACTTGGTGCCCTAGGCACAAACCCACATGCGTGCCCCCTTCTGCTTGGGACCCCGATCCTCCATTGACCGCTGGTATGTTCAATATTATGCAAAAAACTAACAAAGAAAACCAGTCGTTAACACATATGATTGTACTACTATCACTCATATAAAACAATAAGGTATATCTGTATTAAAATTAATTGTTAATTAATTTTGAAATATTAATAAACAAAAATACTGAAATTTTTTTAAAGATAAGAAAATCAGAGAGAATTAGAAACCCAGATCTTGGTGGAGCACTACAACCTCTTCCTGCTGATGCAATGTTTGAAATACCAGGACTATACAAGGAGTTCCTATTGCACGACTCCATGGAGACAAGTAACGAAAGTCGCTTTCTGGTTTTCGGTAACAGACAATTGTTAGGCTGGCTCGAACGCATCAACTGTTGATTCGCAGATGGCACTTTCAAAGTTGTTCCCAGATTATTCTATCAACTCTACACAATTCATTTTCAATTCGCACAAGGAGTGATTCCACCGGTGATGTACTGCCTGCTTCAGGACAAATCAGATTGTTGGATGCAGTTAGATCACTAATACCTAATGCAGCTCCAGAAATTATAGTTACAGACTTTGAGAAAGCTGCGATGACCGCTTTTCGAGAAAAGTTTCGAACATGTAGAGTAACGGGATGTTATTTTCATCTTTGTCAAGCGGTATTACGCAGTCACTGAATTGGGTATGAGAAAGGACTATGACGAAAACGACGAGTTACGTGGAATGATCAGGTGCCTCCCAGCACTGGCCTATGTTCTAGAAGAAGACGTTGTCGATTCCTTTGAATTGCTTGCAGATTCAATGCCACACCATGATCGTATGCCAGAGCTACTTTCCTACTTCGAGCATACGTGTGTACGTGGTCACAGACAGCGAGGTAGAGGGGAAAACTATGCTTCAGCATTATTTGCTCCAGAAATGTAGAATAAATACTTGGACGTAAACGGCGGTGTTGCGCGAACAAACAACACTGTTGAGGGTTGGCATCACGCCCTCCAATCTCTGTTCTTGTGTCACCATCCAACATTGTAGACATTTCTTGATGGTCTACGTAAAGATTGTCAACTACACAAAGCATCAGTACTGCAGTGAAACCTGTGATGCAGACAGAAATTGTGGCAGACGAAGGTCTAAGAAGCTTTGCCCTGTTGATTGAAATTCAATGACTGGAAATAAGTGTAATAAATGTAGCAAATTTTGATACAGCTTTTTTTCTCAAGTTATTTTATTGTTTACCTTTTTGTAAACTTGTCTGTATGGTTATTACTATTGTATATATGTTATGAAATGCTGAAAGTAGAATATCATGCATACTAAATTTATGCTAAAATTAAATTGGGCCACTTGTAAACCAAAGGTGGCTAATCGCAGCTTATTTTCGGTAAACATTCAGAAACATCTGGTTATGCTTCGGCTTCCTATCAGAAACCGAGTTTTGACCGGATGCTTTCGATTAAGCAAAAACGCATCTGGATCGGACCTACTGAGACGACGTGGGCCCGAGTTTTCCGACGAGTTTTTACCGATCTCGGACCGACTCTAGTGTGCTATCAAGGTTACTTGAGCTTCTTACTTTAGCGTGTTCATCAGGTTTAAAGTCGGGGTTTAATTTTGCAAATAAAATCTGGCGTTAAATACTAGTGTCACTAACCAATAAATAAGCTAAGGTGGCAACAAAAAACACGGGAGAGGTCAGCACAGGTGACCAGTGATGAATGTGTAACGGGCGTCAGAAAGATAGTGATTTAAGGGAGTGGAAGATCGTTGTTATAGATCTGGAGTTATAATGTTTTTGAATAGACGTTGATATTTAGAGAACGTGAAGTGAAATGAGATTAATGTATATCCTGGCATCTGCATATTATTTGTATTGTTAATAGTGTATGTAACGTTGGCTCAACATGTAGACTGCTTTTGTCAAGGTATGATTCTGATTAGGCCCAGCGGGAACCCATCTCTCACTGACGATGAAGTAAATATTCGACAACCCCTCCTGTAGATCGAGGTTTGCAATATTTGAATTAGTTTTCAACAAAAGCATTCAGTAAAGACAAAATCCTTGGCTTTCAAAGTAAATGTAGATCGTTTATTCAACAATAAAATTGTATAAGTAGATGAAAAACTCAAATAGCATAGTACATGAACAAGCAATATTAATGCATCTGTCAAGTAAGAAAGTTAGCTTGTCGTTTCTCGTCTTGTCTTTAGCCTAGTCTCCCGCTGAAAAAAAAAATGGCTCGGACTTTTATATTATCCGGCCAAGCTCAAGAAGAGCGCGAATGTGACGTCACAGTCTTCCCCGGCCTTGTCCAATGAAAAATATGCATTTAGCAGACAGCTTAATTGTAGGAACATGTATTTGTATCCTTTCGCGGGCGATAAATCTAGTTACAACTGGATCATGAATGAGTCGTTGTTCAAACGGCCTTAATCTTGTCTCGTGTGTTAAGTCAAAATTTAATAAAATAAGCAGTCGTGTCCCAGTAGTGAGAATGCTTTTAAATAGGATCACTATGTTGTGGGGAAAGATTTAATAAATGGGTGCTTATAACAATAATGTTATACACTATAACATAACAATAGCAATAAATTGCTTGCTGAAAAGGAGACTTGTTAGAATTATTTATTGTGTTGGAGAGAGAATGAAAGTCTGCACTTTGGAAGTGATAACGTCTCCAAATGTGTCACATCGGTCACGACAATAACATCAGCAACAGTGGCAGTGACAACTAGCAAAAAGATTTTCATCGCCATCAGCGTTTAAATACCATATACTATAGACTCACACAAAACGTCAATCCATTGCTTATCATTGCAGGCGAGCCCTCAGATCAGGTTAGCTTGCTATCAGGCTGCATACTTACTACATACATAAATACCGTTTCGTAATTTCCGTAATTTTCTATGATGTAAATAAAATCCAATGTTTATTGCGACACTTTTAATCGTTCAAGACGATGGCCGAAATGGCGTCCAAAATGGCGTCCAAGATCGCGTCCAAGATTGCGTCAAATTTGGCATCCAAGATGGCGTCAAGATGGTTTCCGAGATGGTGTCAAAGATGACGTACCATATGACGTCCAGGGGGTGGTGACTCATTATGCAAAGATTAAAATTCGTCAAATTAATTTTAATAGCTTATAATTACTGCCCTTATTTTTTGCACAAGTATTATGTTTTAATATGACATCGTAATAAAACCAAGGGCCCAAATAGTTTAATTAGTTTTATTAGCTTTAATTTTTCTCCCTTATATTTTTATGAAGTACAATAATTTGGCTCTACTTTCTTTGTAGCCTACTAATTCTATTTTTTTTCAGTTAGTATAGTAATTACTTTGTCATGTTTTTAAAAAGTGTATCAGGTGTGCTTTTTTAATTATTGAAAGGTTTATATAACGATAAAGTGAGACAAATTTTGATAGGTTGCTGTAAATGTTTTATTGATGATTGAGCTGGAAAACTCTTTAAGAAAACTGAGTTTACAAAAATAAAGATCTTTAGTGGCAGCAAAATCATGTATAGACCAAGTGTTTCATTACTTTGGAACACATTTTCCATAATCATCGAAACTATCGGCATATCTGAAAAAAAAAAATCATATACATGTATATATGTTGAAACCATAGTAGCAAATCATTTAGAACACTACAAGAAATTTTAAAATGAATACTGCGTAAATTTTTGCTTTGATGTTTTGAAGCAGAACAAAAAAAATATTTTCGATACGGAATTTATGAATAAGATATGATTATTATGTAATTTGTATAGACATAATTGGTAAAGTTGTAACAATGTTACATATGTGTTATGAGTTATGTTATTCCCCAGTGTGGTAAACTCACTAGAAGCGCCAGCGCTCAGCCTGGTGCCATGGCACTTATTCACTATGGCTCCAACCTATAAACTACAATTAATCCGGGCTCATTGCGGTGCTCACCAATGAATGAAGAATGTGTGACTGTATTTGTATCTTGTATCTTTATTTTGTATATATGAATGTACTTACTCTCTTCTATAACTGTTGTACATGCATCAATATATATGTATTCCTTATATTATTATTATACAAGCTTAGTTATCTGCCCTTGTATATATTTAACATGTTTACACTCCCCTTGTATGTACAGTCTAAACCCCCCCACCCTCGCCAAGCCCTCCCTTTGATCCCCCTCTCGGCTACTGACCACTGGTCAAGATAAGCAACTTGCGTCTACACGCGAAATCTATTACAGTCGGCCCAGGTGGCCAGGGAAACCCCTCCCCCAAACTCTTCCCCCGTAAACTGACACATACGCAACAGCCCTCGTCGGTATGTATGGTATCAAAGAGATTTTGTATCCCTCCCCCGACCGCCCTCTTCTCCCCCCTCCCCATTGCCCCTACCCCCCCAGAGGGCACTTCTTGGTTTAAGATAGAAATAAGAAACGGGTATTGGGGCCTTGGACATGGAACGAAACAGTCCTGTCTTCGGTCGATCCAAATATATATTGTTTACACTGTAAATTTGTGTTGTGGATTAACTTCTGCTATCTATCGTTTATGCCTAAATAAACAGTATTTGAAACTCATCCCAACATTGAATCAATCATTGTTCTTGTGTCTGCTCATATATTAGCACTCGTGTCATATAGTAGTAAAAATTACTCTATTCAATAGGCTTACAGCACCCGCCAGCCAAGCGGGATAACGGACTAAAATATAAATAATTCTAAGGCCCAAACTTCACTGTGACATCACAATAATCAGCCTCTACACGAGCCAAATAACCACGTAGAGTGCCCGCCACGCTACACCCAGAGATGTTTTTTTCCATGATTCTAAATACCATTGTATGTGCATTACTTAAAATAAGAAAGAAAGATTGTAGGGCGTTTGGTAGGTCAAAAATTCGAATTACATTTTTAGACCATAGAAACGGTTGGCAACACTAGACACATGGACTCTTGCGGTGTTAATAGATCACTAAATTAGAGACCAACCAAAACCAAATTTTTTGTTTCGGACGAACACGAAACCATATCGAATATTATACATTGACTTTCGGTCGAAACCAAAGCCGAAACCAAAAGTTTAACTACAACTTCGGCCGAAACCGAAAAAAAAAACTAAAATGCGAAACAAATGATTTCTAAAGACTGCACATTTCTGTGTAATATTAACTAGTTTATGGGCACTCTATTTGAGTAAACCCTTCTTTGGAGTGATTAAATAATCCGTTATTATTAACTTCAATCTTCTACTTCGCATTAGAGATTTTTTTGTACCCATTTTCGGTTCCCCCTCTCCGTCCCGGGCAAACTAAGTTATAGTTTGAAAAAGACAAATTTGTAATGATTAAGTCTTGTAGTCAAAAAAATAATACGAAGGACCATTAATCCTTAGAACGTTGTGCAATCTTTAAAAAAAATAGTTGATTTTGGATTTGCAGAAGTCAAAAGCTGTAGTGTCATGAATTTAGACCGTTATAATTATAATATTAATCAGTGGATCTATATGTTACACACATTAAAAGAATATTTGTAGAATATAAACAAAATCCCAGACACATCTATCTAGGGATGACAAACGCCCAGCAAGAAAATAAACCGTTTTTGAAAAGAACCTGAATTGCTCTGCAAAGTTTTTTTTTTAATTGCCCAAGTTGCTATTCAGTCTACAGTCAATTTTACTAATATTCTCTTATTGGCAGCTAATGTAATGCAATCCACTAAATATGTCATTCTTTTTGTCTCTCTATGTCCACTTTTTGAAGTCCAAGTATCTCGCAACCTTACGTCTATCGGTCTGTTTGTCTGTTAAAGGAACGTTTAGCATCAGTGGGGTAAATCCAGTTGTTGTTTTTATTCGAATACGTAGATCATATAGCTGTGCCGACGACTAGCGTTAACATCTGCATTTGTTGTTGTATGTGCTTGTATCGCAAATTCACATCAATATTCGGGATTTGAAAAAAAACACAACTATAAGTCGCCTCTGACAAACGAGTGTTTGCACGGGATATAATGTTAAGGAATTGTTTTGTGCTAATCAAACAGGGTTTACAAATATTTCTTCACATAAAAAGATGAATAAATCGAGGGACACAGTTATGATTGATTTCCTCCCGATATTCGGTTTCGTTTAAAATCCCTACTTCACACAGATTAATTCACAACAGTTTACTTAAATGAAAGTATCAATAGAGCGTTCTCAGTAGGCGGAGCTTAAGTTTTTTTGTGTAAATTTAGTGACGTATTTGTGTAAATATAGAACCCACTTGAGGTACAAACGTAACGTGGTGAAAGTAAATTACTTCTTTATCATGCAAAATTCACATCTGAATATTGGCTATCCTACTCAAAAATAAGGAGGTAAATAGTAGTACTGTAGATTAAATGATTAATGTGATTAGGCTAGGGCCGGCTAGACCTATTTACACTTTCAATTTCACTTTATAGGCCTACACTTTTAATGTTTCGTAGGCTAGGCTACGATGTCAAGTGATATTGTTGGTGAATAGGTTATCTAGTCAAGTCACTATTAGGCTAACATCGTCTATGATCTATGTCTATGATAATAATAAAATAGCCTATTTTATTTAACATACATAATACAGCTTAAATCTTAATAAGACTTAAAAACACAACAATCATTTAAAAAAAGCTCGAGCCTATATGAAACTGTATTAATACAGCGGCCATATTAAATTGTACAGCATTACTCAAAGTAAACACAAATCACGTGCTTTTTGTCACGGGATTGCAAACGCCCTATAAGCAGAGTAATAGATGCAGCAATAACGTAGCATTATGAATTTTGAAAGTTAAAATAGATATTCGGCTGATGACCAAAAGTCAATATCAGTTTCGGCCTAAACCGTAAACAAACCGAAAACCTACCTTTTGGTTTCGGCCGAAACCAAAAACACGCCGAAAAAAGGTTTTTACCTATTTCCGGCGCCGAAACCTAAGCGGAATCCGAATTTCGGTCGGTCTCTACACTAAATAGTAATTCAATAAAGAGAAATAAATTAATTTAGTCACCACCACAAACATATCATATATATATATATATAATATTATGTAAATATAGATGTTGTTATATTATGTACACTACAGTTATTACATTTTAAGTACTGCAGTATTTTTATATAGTTAAATTCTAATATATAATGAAAGAGTATTTACTTGCAGTTGTATTGATCACAGCATGTAGGTCCTCTAATCCAATCATCGCATTTTGCCCCACTGCCCACACATCTTTTATTTTTTAAGGAAATAGAATACAACATTTCTTTATAAACAGAACAATATACAATAGCATCATATAAATAGCATTTAAACTCGTAAACAATGAATGTGTGCCTATAATTTGAAGGGCTTTGATCTACGAAATTAGTTTTGGGAGATGTACAATGGCTTTGAATAATTTAAGAAACTGGCTAGTGTTCACATAGAGCTATAAAGGCTTTGAAAATTGAAAAATCAATTCTGTTAGCTACAGATAGGAATAATTCCCTGAATATCTTTTCTGCAAGATAAATTTTAAAGCTTCCAATTACAGTTCCAGTGATACCCACTTTGAATTTAAAACTGGCAGAAGTCTTTCTCTTATTCTTTATCGCTCAACGTGGAGCATAAGGCAACAACAAAGTTCAGCCATACCTCCCTATCCTGGGCGAGCCACATATTAAATATACAACAGAATGCGCAATCGCATTTTTTTCTGATTCCGGAAGTAATACCGACGCCATACTGTTTAAACGCAGCGGTCCTGGTTACACTATATATGGATGTTTATTTGCAATGTCTTTTTCATCAAATCTACAATTTCAAACACCCAAAGCTAATGTTTCAGGCAAAAAGTACAAAGGCTGTTGAATAATAAACTGCATCAATGATGCGAAAACTATTGAATATCGAACTAATAAACATGTCAAACTACATGGCTTTCCTGACCCCGTAAAGGATGAACAACTGTAACTTGTAACCTCATATTACTTAATATTAGTAGCCTTGCTTTAGTCCTAAACTTTCTAAGAGTAGATATCAGTAATAAATTAAGCCTTTCTTATTTTATTATAGTAGCGTTTCTAGTGACCGCTGCCTAGAATCAAAAGAAAATGGCGGAAGCCGAGCTTCACTTTTAGTGACTGCGCTTATAGGGATTGCACATTCTGTTCTATACCTATTCTGTGGGGCTAGCCATCTGATTTCATGTCATGTTTTATTGGTGGCCTTTATCCTTATTCATCATCCCTCCTTAAGTTCCTATGGGTCTTCCCCTTCTCCTTTTTCCTGATGGTGTCCATTTGAAAGGAATCTCTGGAAGAACGTGACCCAGCTATCTCCATCTTCTTTTCTTAATTTATTCAGTGATGGAGTTTATTCCTGTTTTCCTACAAACTTCACTTTTAGAGATGTGGTCTTCCGATTTAATCTTTAGAATACTTCGGAGACATCTTCCTTCAAACACTCGGTGGCGGCTTTCGTTTTCCGTTTTTATCAGAGTAACTCACGTTAATTACAATGAAATAAGATTTGCGATTTACTTTAGTCATGCGTATAAAGGGCATTTGTCGTAACGGTGAAGAAAAGTCAGATATCTCTGTCCAAGCTGATATGGTAACTAAATCTTATTAAACAGATAGATACATACGCTGTTACGACAAGAATAGTCACGATTACAAGAGTTATCAGCTTTTAACAACTGTAGATAAAAAACAAACACGTCGTTTCTGGTGTTGGTTCAAGATAAATCACAAAATAATAGTTATATTAACTTTAGACTCAATGACAGGCTCGCCAATTGTTAGATTTACTTTAGACTCAATGGCAGGCTCGCCAAATTGTTACATTCACTTTAGACTCAATGGCAGGCTCGCCGAATTGTTACATTCACTTTAGACTCAATGGCAGGCTCGCCGAATTGTTACATTCACTTTAGACTCAATGGCAGGCTCGCCGAATTGTTATATTTACTTTAGACTCAATGGCAGGCTCGCCGAATTGTTACATTCACTTTAGACTCAATGGCAGGCTATAAACATTAATTGTTACAATCTCTTTAGTCTTAATGGCAGACTCGCCAAATTAAGTGTTACATTCACTTTAGATTCAATGGCAGGCTCGCCAAATTGTTACATACCGTTTCAGCTAGCTATTATGCTCGCAGATCGTTACACGTAGCTTATAAGAAATGTTTACTCTTGTTTCGCTTTATAATTACTGTTCCATTACTTTTATAACTCACTCACAAGATGCTGAAAGTTCATAGTTTAATCTACTACAACGTTACTTCTAAAGTCCCTAACTGAAACACAATGACAGTCAAATTCTCCACTAAACATAACCAACTCCAGTCTTTACTGAGAAAATCAACAACATCAGTCTTAAACTACCAACAAACAACTAAATACAAAATCAACACCAAGTTCCAATAATGGGCGTGTTGTGTCCGTGTACTTTTTTTTACATCCCGTGCTGTTCACTTGACCATAGCGGTCAAACACGAGACCAGGTATCCCGCTACTTTCTTAACAGTGAAAAAAAAAGGTCTGTTCCCCGCTCTTCTCCGCGAGTATTTAATGATTCGCGTTGTCTTTCAAGGCATATAGTTTTGTAGATACTTTCCTTTGAGCTTGTTATGGACGCTACTTTCCTTTGAGCTTGTTATGGACGCTACTTTTCTTTGAGCTTGTTATGGACGCTACTTTTCTTTGAGCTTGTTATGGACGCTTGTGATGGCACTATTTTATTATTGCTGTAAATACTAAACTTATTGTACATACTTTATCACCTAAATTAGATTATCAACAACATTTACACTGAAGCTTCCTCGTCAAGTTACTATTTTCGTTTCATTGTTTACAATATTATAATAGTATATATATATTTGTTTACAACTACAACGTCAAGGGAGGGAACTGTTAGAACGCACATCCTGAGTTTGTGCCCATGACAATAAGGAGAGTTCGTGTAATACTGAATTATAAATAATAATAACCAAAGTCTACCCTAGGACGAACGAGAATTATCAACGATATCTACACGGTTCTGACCACAAGGGGATTGTGGTCGTAACAGTATTGTCTCAAATTTACTCAGGAAACAAATTTCTCACTGTTTCTTCCTTATACTCGCAGGTCATGTACTCTTTCTTCCAGTGGCATTCGGGCATGGAATGGGTTGCCTGAACAAACTAGGAAAACCAGTAGTTTAACATCATAAACAAAAATAATAAAGATGCTGGACTTCGTCTCGGAACACGGATAAGCGTGGGACGCAAAAATCTTCTTTATAGAAGGAGCGTCTGTAATGTATAAGATAAGAAAATAATGGAGATACATGGCGTGCTTATTTTTTGGGGGCAGACCTGCGTTTCTAAACATATGTTTACTTTGCTTAAGTATTTCTTAAAAGCTCGACACAAGACAAACTTAGCTTACGAAATCAAGGCGAGTGAATCAAGAGAAATTTTTAGGTCTGTCAATAACAAACTACTGTTTTATTGTTTAGCTCATATTAACTTACAATTTAATGGAGTTTTGCGTGAAGTTAGTTATATAATTATTACTTTTTTTAAAAATTAAAAATAAATAACAAATTCCTTAATCATTAAATCCAACAATTATACTAAATCTTCGTAATGCACACACACACACACGCGCACACCCACACACACAAACATATATATATATATAAATATATACATATACATATATATATAATGAAAAAAGAAATTTATACCTGAAATTAGGATTGAGTCTCTGAGCTGAAATACACAGAAAAAAAATTTTTTTTACAAAATACATATAAGGTATTACAATCAAATTAAAACATATAAACATATTAATATCATCGGAGAAACTTTTTCGATGGAAATACTTCTTAATTTTCATTAAAATTTTAAAATACTTTCTCACATGATATAATCAATATGATGAGTTCGTGTTGTAGTTGATACTGATGTATAAAGAATTACATTCTAACTGATAAATACATCTCAGTTACAAACTGATGTATAAAGAATTACATTCTAACTCATAAATACTACTCAGTTAAAATCTATTACAATGCTAGGATAAAAATGAGGATAAAACAAACACGTATAGGTATTCTTTTTTCCCCAGTGGCAACCTGGCATGAAAAGGGTTGCCCGAACAATCTATGTAAAGCAAAGACTTTAAAAATAAAACTTGGCTAAACAATTGAATTGTTGAATAGAATTGTTGAATTTCCGGCCAATCAACATCAAAGATTATATAGGTCTTTTTGATAACGTTGTTGTCATGTTTCTCTTGTATCCATTTTATTGTTCCTATATTTTTAAATTATGTTGTATAGTTGTATGTCTTTAATATAGTTTATTATATGCTTTGGTTTAATTTTGCTGAAAAGTTCATGAAGAGTTCTACAGTAATATAATTTACGTCGAATTTCATCAAATGTATTACACTCCAACAAAATGTGAGGCACTGTTAAGTTGACATTGCAGGAAGCACACATTGGGGCCGTTTCTTGTTTTAAGAGATACGATGTGTTATTTGTGTATGTCCTGTATGTAATCTGCAAAGAATAACTGCGTTTTGTCGAACAAGTTGACCCGTATCATGCCAGGTTTTTTAGTTTTCCAAATACTGCAGTTTATTGCATTCGGTTTTCAAAAAGTTAGTCCATTTTTGTCTTATTATGTGTCTAATTATTAAAGGTTTCAAGTCTCGATATGGTATTGGGATAATACTCTCTGATAACAACAGGGCATCTTTTGCCTCTCTGTCAGCTTTTTCATTTCCCTCTATCCCTGCATGACCAGGAACCCAAAAGAAAACGACATGTTTGCCCCTTTCATATATCGATTGATATTTTGTCAGAATGTCCAATGCAGATATATTCCTGGTATTACTGTTTCTCAAAGCAGTAAGACAAGATAACGAATCGGATATAATAACAATATCTTGGTTTTCTGATTATTCTGCAATGTCTAATGCTGGAATTATTCCTAAAGCCTCTGTAGTATGTATTGAGATACTGGAAGTTTATTTTCTTTTTTTACTTTTATTTGAGCAACCGAAGTTTTCGCTGTATCATTTTTCGATCCATCTGTGTATATTTGTACATGATTTGGGTATTTTTGAATCACTTCTTGAAATATATTAATGCAAGAATCATTTTTATTTCTATGGTTTAATTCTAAGTTTATGGGCGGGATTTCAAAAAGCCATGTTGGAATTTTTGGTATATAATATATTTTATCAATCTTAATTATATTTTAGTTTCGGTCATTTCTTTTTTAATTCTAAGTCCAAAAGTTGGTATACATTTTGAGTTTTTAGTAAAGCTGTTTTTTTCTTGTGGGTGAAAAACACATAAATACGCTGGATTATTCGGTAAAGATTTCAGTTTTAGTGCATATTGTAATGATAGCTTGAGTCTTCTATTTTGTAGTGGTGGTTCATTTGCTTCTATTTGTAAACTGTTACATGGAGTAGTTCTAAATGCTCCTAGACATAGACGTATGTATTGATTTTGTACAGGATCAAGCATTTTTAGATATGATGTTCTTGTTGATCCGTATACTAAACATCCGTAATCTAATTTTGATCTAATGTTTGATCTATATATTTTCAGTAGACTTTTATTCTCTCCTCCCCAATCTGTATTTGCTAAAGTTTTCAGTAGATTTGTGGATTTTTGACACTTGGATTTTAGTTCCTTTATATGTAGCAGGAAATTTAATTTACTATCAAATATTACTCCAGAACACGACTTATCTTTGGCGTCTTAAATGGATTGAAGTAATACGGGTCATGGGACATGCCTTCAACTATGGAATTGTAATTATCGCCATAAACCTCTGAAGATGTCATCGTCCTTTTGACGTATCAAAGGTGTGATAAGGGTTGACTACACCAAGGGTCGGTAATATACGGTACGCGTGTCAACTTGGCAAGCGGAGCATTTACAGTGGCAAAAAAAATGCAATGTAAGTTTGGTCTAAAATAAATTGATTGGATGAGCATGTTGACTTTTAGACTGAATTGGCACACTATTGTCAAAACGGTTACCAACCCTTTGACTACACCAGGGGTCGGCAACCTTTTGGTTATAGTTTGCCAAAGTAAGATTTCTAATTCATTCGGCGTGCCAACAGCCTAAAATGCATCCTACTCTGGCACTCCTAATTTCTTGTAGAAGAGACATACATTAACCTTTTAGGAAGTATTGCGCGTGCCACTGTCTGGCACGCGTGGTGTAGGTTGCCAATCCCTCGACTACACCATATAACATTTTATAATATATCCCATCCCTTTTTTTGGATTGTGGGTTTGTGTTCATGCTTTTGTTATTTATGTATGTTTATTTTTTATTTTTTAATTATCGCTTTTTAAATTAATTCTTTTTAACCCAATTTTAATCTCTATCTAAGAAAAAAATAATAAAGATCATGTAAGCATACATAAAGTTAATCAATATTTACCTTCACAACAATACATCTGGATAAAGAGGATCCCCAAACAAATTGCTATTATTAAATTTAAGGTATTCATAATTGATTTCTTGATGCGTTGCCCTTAAAAAAAAACAAATTTTAAAATATATATATTTTTCACATAACGATAGGTTAGTGTAAACTGTTTCGTTAGTAAAAAAAAACAGATAGGACATTCAATCAATCTATCCCATGACCGATGTGGTCGTTTGTGAGGGGGGGGGGGTGAGCGAATGAACACCTCAGCAGTCAACTTTCTCCACTTTTGCCTATCTTAAGCGATTGTCAATAGTTGAGTCAACTGCAACCCTGTCCAATGCTTGCTTGACAAATGATATAAGGCTTGTTTTTTAATATGTCATTATACTATTCTAGCTTTACATAAACCTGTTATATACTTATAGCTTAGGATTATGAACATCGTGTGTATTATTCTCAAAAATGTGAAATCTTAATGTAAATATAAGAGACAAAAATCATCCTAAAATCATCCTACAGAAACTAAAATGCCTAAAGTATTATAATATGTGTTTACACATTTCTTATCGAATTTCAGAATAACATTTAATATAATACTTGAGGTCCAAACGTATATTTTAAACATAATGAAGTAAACTAACAAAGAAAATATGAAATAATCTAAAATGAATAAAGGAGCCTACCGTATCCTTAAGATCTCAACTGTACAAATATGTTTGAACCTTTGTACGCATGCCCAGCAACGTTTATATATAGAGAAAATATGCACACAACACTTAAAAGTAAACATGTAAGACATATTTCGGTCAATCTAATTACATTTTCTCCCAACCTTTAAAAATCGAAACTTAAGAAACTAATTTTTTTTTTCTTGTTTTTTTTTTTTTGTTTTTTTCCGCGTGGGGGGGGGGGGGTAAATTGTTTAAAATTCAAAACATTTTTTTATACGTTAATTGCTTCTACTATACAGATGATTGCTGCGTCCTACGCTTATTCGTGGTTTGAATCTAGCCCTGCTTTCGTTGATTTTTTTCCCGGGTCTGGAGGTTGTGATCGCGTCTACGCAACTCTGATGGGAACCCAACCTTAGTTGTGGGAAAGTCCAGGCGGTTGTGCATAGCGCTGGCCAAACAATCACCTAGTATGCCGTGGCCACAGAAACTGGTGAACGGATCTTCACCCTATGGATCAATTTTTTCCAACGGAATAATTACTCAATTCTTTATATTGGTACATAAATTGTACTGAACATGTAATATATAGAAGTATATAAGTTTACCTTATGATCCATATGACCTAGTTGACAATCCGGTCCGGAATTTATATCACATTCGACCTACTTAATGTCTAGGTTTGACCTTTATACCACATACGACCTAAAAGAATGTCGGTCCAGTCTTTAGGCCACATACAACCTAAATAATTTATGGGTCCAGCCTTTAGGCAACATACAACCTAAATAATATGTCGGTCCAGCCTTTCGACCACCCACGACCTAAATAATATGTCGGTCCAGTCTTTCAACCACCCACGACCTAAATAATATGTCGGTCCTGCCTTTACATACGACCTAGTTTATATGTCAGTCCAGTCTTTACTCCACATATGACCTAGTTGATACACCAGCCTTTACGCCACATACGACCTAGTTAATACTCCAGGCCTTACTCAACCTACGACCTAACTAAAACTCCAGTCTTGACTCTACATACGACCTAGTTAATACTCCAGTCTTTACTCCACATACGACCTAGTTAATACTCCAGTCTTTACTCCATATACGAACTAGTTAATACTCCAGTCTTTACTCCACATACGACCTAGTTAATACTCCAGCCTTTACTCCACATACGGCCTAGTTAATGCTCTAGTCTTTACTCCACATACGACCTAGTTAATACTCCAGCCTTTACTCCACATATTACCTGGTTAATACTCAAACCTTTACTCCACATACGACCTAGTTAATACTCCAGTCTTTACTCCACATACGACCTAGTTAATACTCCAGTCTTTACTCCACATACGACCTAGTTAATACTCCAGCCTTTACTCCACATACGACCTAGTGTATACTCCAGTCTTTACTCCACATACGACCTAGTTAATACTCCAGCCTTTACTCCACATACGACCTAGTGTATACTCCAGTCTTTACTCCACATACGACCTAGTTAATACTCCAGTCTTTACTCCACATCCGACCTAGTTAATACTCCAGACTTTACTCCACATACGACCTAGTTACTACCCCAGTCTTTACTCCACATACGACCTAGTTAATACTCCAGCCTTTACTCCACATACGACCTAGTTAATACTCCAGTCTTTACTCCACATACGACCTAGTTAATACTCTAGTCTTTACTCTACATACGACCTAGTTAATACTCCAGTTTTTACTCCACATACGACCTAGTTAATACTCCAGTCTTTACTCCACATACGACCTAGTTAATACTCCAGCCTTTACTCCACACAAGACCTAGTTAATACTCCAGTCTCTCGCAACATCACGTACTTTTGTATTTTTTTTTCTAAATATTTTCTTGTGAATTCTTTATTAATAGGACCGGAAATGTTGGTACACAATGAACTGTTAGGTTTACCATGCATGCATAATCATTAAGACTTGTCAATTACCAATGTTATATAACTTTCCGAGGCAATGACGTCACAAACAAAGCGTATCTAAGACAATTTTTAAGTCAACATTTTTAGTGTGTTTTCTAAATATATTACATCTAATGTTATTTCAATGTGTGTATTTATATGTGTTTTTCAACGTGATTATTTGTTTAAGATTTTAATCGGTAAGTGCGAAAACTGGCAATTGTCTTCTCAAGGAAATTTGAGTGACTAGCTCCGAAATGAAATTGCCGCTGAAAATCTCTTTTTAATTTCGTTTATGATTGTTTAGATGCTCAATAAACATATATACCGGCATTTTCTTTACTTTTTTTTCATTAACTATTTTTCACTGGTTAAAAATGTTTACTAATTAAAAATTATATATTAAACATTTTAGACAGATGGCGTACAAGATGAAGGCCTCATTTTGCAAAATTAAATTAAAATTCGTCAAAGTATATTAAATATATTACAGTTATTGCACTTAATAGACTACTTTTGCTTTGTTTTAGCACACTAATATATGACAACCCAAAAATAAAGCCAAGGGCAGAAATCATGTTATTATTTTCATAGTTTTAATTTATCTCCCTTATATTATTATTATGTACAATAATTAAGCTGTAATTTTTGTTCTGATTATAATTCTTTTCAGTTAATATAGTAATTACTTTGTCATGTTTTGAACAAAAATGTATCAGATATTTCTTTTTTTTAATTGTTGAAATATAATTAATTTTAAATAATGATAAACTGAGACAAACTTTGATAGGTAGCTGTAAATGTTTTATAATTTGTGGTTGAGCTGGAAAACTCATTAAGAAAACTGAGTTTACCAAAAAAAAAAGATATTTGGTGGCAGCAAAATCATGCACAGACTGTGAGTATCAGTACACTGGAACGCATTTTCCATAATCATCATTCCATTGGGCATATCTAAAAAAAAATCATAAATTATTATAATGTAATATTATATATATAATATAATATACTATATGTAAAAAGTTACAATTGAAACCATAGTAGTAAATTAATCACAACACAAGAAAAAATTTAAAAATCAATACGGCGTGAATTGTAGCTTTGATGTTTTGATGCAGAACTAAACAAAAAAATTATGGTTACTGAATTAATGAGTAAGATATGATTATTATATAATTAGTATAGAAATGCATTGTTAATATTATAAAAAACGTTAGATAGGTGTTATGGAATAAATTATTCTTCAAGGCTTTGAGGATATTTCAGATTCTACATAGCATTGTATGTACATTACTTAAATTAAGAAGGGATGTTGGAGAGCCCAGAGCTGGTCAGAAAATTCAAATGCAATTTAAGATTATAAAAACTGGTGAATTTGGCTACACTAGTCACATGGACTATTATGGTGTTAATAGATAAGTAAATAATAATTCATTCAAGAGAAATGCTTTAATTTAGACACCACCACAATCATATTATATATATATATATATTATTATATTATGTAAATGTAGATGTTGAAATATTATGTAAATATAAATATTGATATAGTATGTACACTGCATATATTACATTTTAAGTACTGCAGTATTTTCGTATAGATAAATTTTAATATAGAATAAAAGAGTATTTACTTGCACTTCAATTGGTCACAGCACCCAGCACCTGAAAACCCATCAGTACATTGGTAACCACTGCCAACACATCTTTTGTTTATATATAGAAAATAGAATACATCAGTTTTTTGTAAACATAAATAGATATAACATCACATAAATAGCTTTTAAACTCGTAAACAAAGAATGTTTGTGCGAATAGAGCGTTCTTAGTCGGCGTGGCTTAGGTTTTTAGTGACGTAGGCAATTTGCGTAAATAAAGAACCCACTTGAGGTACAAATGTAAAGTGGTGAAAGTGAAGTACTTCTTTATCATGCAAAATTCACATCTGAATATTGGCTATCCTACTCACAAATAAGGAGGTAAATAGTAGTACTGTAGATTAATTGATTAATGTGATTAGGCTAGGGCCGGCTAGACCTATTTACACTTTCAATTTCACTTTATAGGTCTACACTTTTAATGTTTCGTAGGCTAGGCTACGATGTCAAGTGATATTGTTGGTGAATAGGCTATCTAGTCAAGTCACTAATAGGCTCACAGCGTCTATGATCTATGTCTATGATAATAATAAAATAGCCTATTTTTTTAACATACATAATACAGCTTAAATCTTAATAAGACTTAAAACACAACATATCATTTAAAAAAAGCTCGAGCCTATATGAAACTTTATTAATACAGCGGCCATATTTACTTGTACACCATTACTCAAAGTAAAAACAAATCACGTGCTTTTTGTCACGGGATTGCAAACGCCCTATAATGAGGAGTGCTTTGAACTACGAACTGACATTCGGTAAATATACATTGGCTTGGAATAATTTAAGAAACTGGCTAGTGTTCACAGAGAGCTGAAAAAGGCTTTCAAAAATCAATACTGTAAGCTATAGAAAAGAATAATTTGCTGAAAGTCTTTTCTGCACAGTAATGTTTAAAGCATTAAATTACAGTCTCAGTGATATGAACATTTAAATTTAAAACTCGGCAGAAGTCTCTCGCTCTCTCTTATTCTTTATCGCACTCCGTGGAGCATAAGGCAGCAACAAAGTTCCGCCAGGCCTCCCTATCCTGAATATGATCTCATTACATGTTTTATTGATAGCCTTTGGTTCCTCATCTATCGTTCTCCTCCAAGTACCCATTGGTCTTCCCCTTCTCCTTTTAACTTAAAAGTTATTGTTGTTTCGGGTTTAGCGTTAAAAATTAGTTATATAATTATTATGTTTTTTTTGCATTGCAAATCAAAAAACAATTCCTAAATCATGAAAAATAATAATTATACTAAAACTCCGTAAAACACACACACACACACACACACACACACACATATATACATACATATGTGTGTATATACAATATTAAATGCATACCTGTAGTTAGGATTCACTACCGCAGCTAAAGTATACAGAAATAGTATTATTAAAAAATACATAGAAAGTATTACAATCAAATTCAAAAATATTGATCTAAGCATACTAATATAAGCGGAAACTTTTTCAATGGAAATACTTCTTATTGTGCATTAAAATCTTTTTAAAAATTTCTCACATGATCTATTTCATATGATGTTTTTGGTTTGTAGTTGAAACTGATGTAAGAAGTATTACATTCTAACTCATAAATACAACTCAGTTATAATATATTACAATGATTAGGTAAACATGATGATCGAGCACTTTTCTAATGAAACATGGAAGAACAAACAGGTAGAAGTGCTCTTTCTTCCCCAGTGGCATCCTGGCATGAAAAAGGTTTCCCGAACAATCTATATAGGGTAAAAGACTTTACTTTACAGAATGAGTTGGCTAAAGAAAAAGTCCTCGGCTATAGAGTCATAAAGGATTATTTGACCAAGGAACAGGTACTCATCTATAGCGTCATAAAAGACGACTGGACTAAGGAACAGGTCATCACCTATAACGTCTTAAACGATGACTTAGGAACATAACTTCTTCTATAGTGTCGTAAAAGATTACCTGACCATTGATTAAAACATCATTTATCGTGCCTTTTAGATAACTTGACTACACAACCATGACTTTGGCATCTTCTTATTGATTTAAGTAATACGGGCCATACCGTCAAATATTGAATTGTAATTATCGCCTAAACTTCTTACGATTTTATCGTCCTATTGACGTATCAATGGGCGTGCAAAAGGTTGACTAACACCAATGATCGGCAACTTACGGTACGCGTGTCAGACTTGTCACGCAGAACATTTACAATGGCAAATAAAAATGCATTTTATTTTTCGTCTAAAATAAATAAATAGATTTGATGAGCATGTTAACTTTTAGACTGAATTGGCACACTATTGTCAAAAGGTTACCAACCCTTTGACTACACAAGGGGTCGGCAACCTTTTGATTATATTGTGATAAAGGGTGATTTTTAATTCATTCGGCTGACAACAGCCTAAAAGTCATCTTGCTCTGGCACTATAATTTCTTGTAGAAATGTGCCTTTTCGGAAGTAGTGCGCGTGCCAATGAAAATCACTTTGCGTTCCAACTCTGGCACGCGTGGTATTGGGTTGCCGATCCCTGCACTACATCATATAACATTAATATTATATCCCATACTTTTTTTTAAATTGTATATGTGTGTTTATGCTTTTGTTATTTTTTTGTACCTATTTTTAAAATTTAATTCAATAAAGATAGTATAAGCATACATAAAGTTTAATAAATATTTACCTTCACAACAATACAGCTGCATAAAGAGGATTCCCAGACAAACTGCTATTATTAAATTAAAGGTCTTCATATTTGATTTCCTGATCCTTTGTCCTTAAAAATAAACAACAAATTAAAAAATATTTGTGTTTTTTTACATAACGATAGGTTAGATATAACTGTTTCGTTATTAAAATAGACAAACAAATAGGATATTCAATCAATCAATCATTCCCATGACCGTTGTGGTCGTTTGTGGGGGTGTGGGGGCGGGAAGCGAATGGACACCTCACCAGTCAACATTCTCCACTTTTGCCTATCTTGGCGATTGTCAATAGTTGAGTCAACTGCAGATCTGTCCAATATTTTACATAGGATATTAAGCCTGCGTTTAAATAGTCTATGTCATTATACTGTTCTAGCCATGCATAAACCTGTTATATACTTATCGCTTAGGACTATGAACTTTAAATTTTAAACTCGGCAGAAGTCTTTCTCTTATTCTTTATCGCTCTCCGTGGAGCATAAGGCATTCGGACTATGAAAAATCATGTGTATTTTTTTTTTAAATGTGAAACCATAATGTAAATATTAGAGACATAAGTCATCATATAGAAGCTAAAAGGCCTAAATTGGCCTTGAAGCATTATAATATGTCTTACACATTTCTAAACGAATTTCAGATAAACATTTAAAATATAGGCATAATACTTGAGTTTCGAGCACATATATCTTAAACATAAAGAACTCAACTAACAAAGAAAATATAAAGTAATTGAAAATAAATATACGGCCTACCTTATCCTTTAGTTCTCAACTGTACTAATATGTGGAACTTTTGAACACAGTGTGCATGCTTTGCAACGTTTATATAGAAAACATGCACTCAACACTTAAAAGTAAACACGCATATATTTCGGTCAATCTAATTACATTTTCTCCTTTTAAAATCGAAACTGAAAAAAAAAGTATTATTATTTATTTTTATTTTCTTTTTTTTGAGGGAGTTTGATTGTTCAAAATTCAAAACATTTAAAACATTTTTTTTAATGTCTTTATTACTTATAAAATAATTTGTGGGCTACACTAAATCAGGGATCGGCAACCTACGTCACGCGTGCCAGACTTGGCATGCATATGCATTTTCAATGGCCAGCGCGGAAGAGGTATTAGAAATAAATTCAAGTCTCTTCTGCGAGAAATGTGGTGCTACAACGGGATGACTTTAAGGCGGTTGGCACGCTGAATCAATTAAAAAGCTTACTTTGGTACACTTTTATCAAAAGGTTGCCGACCCCTTTGAAAAAAAAGTCCCATTTAATATCTAAGAAATAAAATTTAATGTTAATCATTAATAGAGATGAAAGACTAAGCTCGGACCGCGGATGAGCGTAGGACGCAATAATCGTCTTTATAGAAGGATCGTCAGTGATATTTAAGATAAGATATATTTAATTTTTTAAAAAAGGAACAACAGGTGACATATTATTTTTATATGTTGATATATTTTAATTGCTTCTACTATACAGAAGATTGTTGCGTCCTACGCTACTTCGTGGTTACAATCTAGTCTTGCATTTATTGATCTTTTTCCGGGTCTGGAAGGTGTCACCGAATTCTATCCAACTCTGATGGGTACGCAACCTTAGTTGGAGTAACGTCAAGGCGGCCGTGCATAGTGCTGGCCACACAATCACCCAGTATGACGTGGCCACAGAAACTGGGGAACGCTGTTTCACCGGCCCTATGGATCAATTTGGTCCGACGAGATACTTACTTTATATAGGTAAATACATTTTACTAAACGTGTAACAATGTTAATAAACATATAGAAACTCATACCTTTTCACCCTTATGACCTAGATGATATTCCAGACCGGCCATTATACCATTATTTGACCTACTTAATGTCTTGGTTTGACCTTTAGACCACAAATAACCTAATTCGTATGTCCGTCTAGCCTTTAGACCACATACTACCCAATGTATATGTTGGTTCAGTCTTTAGACCACAAACGACCATATTTTTTATGTCAATCCAGCCTTTTAGATAACATACAACCTAATTTATATGTCGGTCCAGTCTTTAGACCACACACGACCTAGTTAACACTCCAGTCTAGTCCAGCAACACGTACTTGACATGTCGAAGTTTCGCTGACTTCAATTAATGCTGGCCACTGCTCGAGCCGTTGGACATGTTTTTGTTAGAACTAAAGTAACACTTGAGCAAGATATCTGCAAAGCGTATTATTACGCTTACACAAGCACTTTTGGTCTTAATTAAAAGCTTAATTTTAATTGATAACAGTTTGGGCTTTCACAGGGCTTAGAAATAGGTAAGACGAATATCGACTATGTCGGTTTGACATTTTAATTAATAGTAGAGTGTTCTCAACTCTAACACTACCACGCGTTACTCAAGCCTATACGTTTGCACGCTTTAAAACATTAGAGACGCGACTCTTTGCTAAATAAGCAACAAAAAAAAAAAACAACTGTAAAATTGTGGCAATAACCGAGTGTATCACTACATCACATTTTTATGCAGCCTTTATTGACACTAAAGAATAGATGATTATGATGTCTACTCTGCCGTAGAATACCTATATTTTATATTTAATGATGTTTTCTTTGTAGAAGATAAAAATATCTTAAGAATGATTTCTACTCTACACGACCAAATAATACCTCAGTGTGATGTATATTTTGTAGTGACAACTACCTTTTCTAAACAGTCCCTTTCTATATTATTACATACCGTTGATTTATACTAATATTATTAACACGTACAAGTCAAAATAAATGTGGCCGTAGAGGAGCAAAACATCTGTGGACCTAGAAGCATTTTATCTGCTTCGCTCAGACAGACCCGTCAACAGTGGCAAAAGTAAAGGTGGAAGGGCTGTCTATCTATATAAACTAACAATATTGTAACAGCATTACAACACAAAGAAGGATATGCACACAAGAATAGAATTATTGTGCGTCAGCTTTGGGCCATACTATCTATGATGAGAATTCACACAAATTTTAATATACATAAGAAGATATTTATCGTTAAGACTTCAGCCAGCCAGATTGCAATAGCTGACTACCAATGAACTTTATTTCCATTAGGATACATTGTGTGATAGTGTGCCGGCATGTCTATTTTGATAAGTATATTTTTGTGCTTGAGTTCAAATACAGCTTTTATATTGTTTATTATACACATGCTGAAAAACAAAACATCTGTAATGAAGACAAATTTCCATTTGTTTGAATCAATAATGAAATATTTTCTTATTTTTTTATGAAAAGGTATATTAAGATTACGTTTGTTGTTTTAGTGGAAAATTTTATTGCAGAAAAGAGTATTTACTTAGTCTATGTTTTATTAATTGCAACCTAATGGATTTTTTTTATTTATTATATAACAACTTTGTCGGTTATAAACTCATCGTTGCTTAACAGACGGATTATACCATTGCTGATTCAACACTTCCACAGCTAATTGTATCCAACACATTGACAAGTCTTAATAAGGACTGACCTTTTCAAACTGAGGAGATCATGAACTTCCGGTACGTTTTTTAAATTTTATTTTTTTTAGGCATTTCCGTAGACAAAAAAGCATACTTTTGATGGTGTTTGACAATTGATTTCAACCTCGACGGCCAGTTTAGTCTTTTAGAAATATACAAAGGCTACAAGATTAGTTATGAGGAATCCGTTTTTAACCCTTCCCGTACCGACCTACTTTCTATCTATGCTATCTCAGTCCCGCTTTATACGCGCCCGGGACTGTAAGGGTTGACATCAAAAGTGAGCAGGCGATAATTAATAGTCAAATTGTTAATCGCGTTAAGTTAAATCTAATTTAGCTTTGTTTATAAAATAAATTAGTCAAGAGTTGCGTCCTTGGTTATAGAGCGTTCTCAGTAGGCGGAGCTTAAGTTTTTTTGTGTAGATTTAGTGACGTATTTGTGTAAATATAGAACCCACTTGAGGTACAAACGTAACGCGAGGTGAAAGTGAAGTACTTCTTTATCATGCAAAATTCGCATCTGAATATTGGCTATCCTACTCAAAAATAAGGAGGTAAATAGTAGTACTGTAGATTAATTGATTAATGTGATTAGGCTAGGGCCGGCTAGACCTATTTACACTTTCAATTTCACTTTATAGGCCTACACTTTTAATGTTTCGTAGACTAGGCTACGATGTCAAGCGATATTGTTGGTGAATAGGCTTTCTAGTCAAGTAACTATTAGGCTCACATCGTCTATGATCTATGTCTATGATAATAATAAAATAGCCTATTTTATTTAACATACATAATACAGCTTAAATCTTAATAAGACTTAAAACACAACACATCATTTAAAAAAAGCTCGAG